>PVKM010010446.1:0-34969 GCA_004027735.1 Carollia perspicillata
TTTCCTTAGCAGAAGCAAAGAACACCAGAATAAATTAGTAAAACACAATCTCTGCCCTATGATGATTACAAAAATAATCTTAAAGCCCAGCAAAATAGTACGAGTGTTTGTCTGCAGGGGTTGGGGGTGACGTTTAAGATGGATAAGATATGCCCAGCAAACGTAAAGCAGAGTCATATTAATGACTCTGATGGGCCGTATTCATTTCAGAATAGGGTTCAAGGAAATCTTTACAGTGTGAAAGTGCACACATCTACCCATATGTTGTCATTCTTTTATAGATGTATCAATAAATATGATCCTCTAAATAGCAAAGCAATAAAATTCAAAATACACAATATTTACTCTTTATAACAAAATACTCCTAAACTAGAAATTTGAATCCAAAATTTAGGTAAGAATACCTAAATTAATCTCATCAAGACAAAGAACTGAAATAATATGCACAATATTAATAAACTGAGAGAGAAAAATTTACATTATGGGTCATCTAGAGAATAACATAAGTGACAGAACTAAGTAAGACTATTGATGAGATGAGACCTTTAACAGGGAGGTTAAAAGAAAGAGTGGAGCTCACTTAATGTAGGAAATCTTCAACTCTGTCTATCGGGTTGGGTGATGAGACCATAGCTCTACAGAAATTTGTGCACAGCATTAAATGCCTATATGAGTAAAAAAGAAAATCAAAATCAAAAAAACAAATTCATACTGAGAAGCTCAAAGTAGAATGCAAAGCAATCTCCTATGAAAAGTAACATTAGACAATATTAATATAGAAAAACATCAATATAATATAAAACTAAAAACCAAAAATGAATAATTGGTAAGTGTAATCATAGGATTTTTTTAATGACAATGACACAAAACCCGGTTTTTATCTTCAACCAAACACCCAGACAAATCACAGTAGGATTAAAGGATAAATCACCAA
This sequence comes from Carollia perspicillata, assembly GCA_004027735.1. NCBI lineage: Eukaryota > Metazoa > Chordata > Mammalia > Chiroptera > Phyllostomidae > Carollia > Carollia perspicillata. The sequence goes on from PVKM010010446.1 coordinate 935, forward strand.
AAAGCTAAACTTAAAGCATAAAGAATTAAAAAGAATTTTAAGTGAAAATACACAATATAATTGGAGGCAATGGAAGAAATATATCATTAGAAAATTATTAGACATATTAAATATATGCTAAGGTTCTTATCATAGCACTATTCATAAATCTGAAAAGTTATAAATAATAATTGGGTTATGGCTATTGATTATGGTAGCTATATCCTGTAACATAATGTAGTAATTTAAAAAAATTATGAAGCATTTTTAGTAAATTAGAAAAACATTTGATATGTCAAATTAAAAATTCTGAATAATAAATTACATAAAATATACAATTTTGGCTATTTTCTAAAAATCATACAACACAAGGTTAAAAGTAAATGCAACTAACTACTAGCAGTGAAATTTTATTGTATCGTAATAAAATAATGAAACAAGTCCTTTGACTTACATTTTATACATTTTCTCCACACCAGTAAGTTCAATATTTCTGTCTTAAATCATTTACTTCCCCCTAGGCACTGGGGCTTTGTCACTATTTCATTCAGTGGACTTTAGGTAGTGTAGTGTGCCTGTGTGTCTCCGTTTATGACTATTGTCCTGGCATAATTATTAATATTTCCCCTTTGACTTTCACAGTGCCCTAGTTTGCACATTAAGTTACATGGTTATCTGAGATATGGGAAACCTAATTCTGAGCCTGATTTTTCCATTAATAGCCTACAAAATTCTGGATACATCACCTATCCATGAAAGACCTTGATCCCTACTGTAAAATGGAAATCTCTTTGCTGGTTAACTTCATAAGGAAGTTGTGAGGATTAATGAAGAGATGTTTGGAAAATACTTTGAGCTCCTCAGAGAAAAGTGCTATGATATTGTCACTATTACATTTCTCTACTAGCTTGCTGAGTGGGAAGTCAGGGGAAATCAAGTTTTTGTGAGTATCAGCAATGAAACCAAATCAATCACACATGTTCTGGCAGCACATTTTTTACCAGTGCCCCAGAGTACAAGATCTAGTGAACCTAAAACTCCCCACACATATAAATTACTAGACACATAGAGACTAAATTTTGACTCTAGATTGGCTATTCAATTAGAAGTTATGAGTAAATGTATTAACGTCCCTTGCTGGTTAAAAATAGTGTGCCCTATTAACCACAGGAGGGTTTGGAAGCTGAACAAAGACTGTTCATTAAGCTTGAAAGGGACAGATCTAAGCCAGCCAGCACTTTGTAACCTGGAATCAGTCCTCTAAATCACGCTTATTATTTTAGAGGCCAATTAAGTGCTTTAATAACTCAGTGGAAAGGCTGCATCTTCACAAAATATTTTCAGCACTTTATAAATTGGGTACCCTGGTCTGGCATTAAAAGATCTTTCTTGAAATTCTTACAAATAAAAACAAAAATCAATAAATCAATCCAGTTTTGAGGCAACAAAGAAGGAGATGAAAGGCAACAACAAAGCTGATTAAAGTTCTAGCAATAATTCCCCAAATATAATGGAGCTTTAGTTTGATTAGGACCCAGAGGCAACCCCTGGAAGAAGTGCAGCCAAGTATGACTTCTTGATCCTTTTGTTCTCTCTGAAACCTACATCCTTTAGGTTAACTGTAATTCCATACTTGATACTTTGAAGTTGGAACATAATACTTTATTTATTCTGGCATTGCAAGTACATTGCATATCACCAAGTTGTTTCTCTTCTTTTATAAATTAAGCTGTTCCCTGTCTATCTAAAATTTGTACGTTGACCTTACATGTCTGTCTTCAAGAACAAATCATCTTTCTTCCCACTGTTGGTCAATTTGATCTCCTTCCCTTTGCTGTACACTGGAGGCAAGGAGGGAGTACATGTGTATCACTTGCCTGTTTGTCAGAATTTGTCAGAGTGCAAGTTGTTTTTGGAGAGCGTTGAACAGTTATTTATGCAAAGGGGAATTAGTTATTTAGTATTTTATTAGCTACGAAAGAGAAATGCATGCTGAAACTGGCACTTCTTAAAATACTCATTTACTTCCGTATTATTGTCTTTCAACTGGAATACAGATAAAAGCTACAATCTTTAGTTCAATAAGGAATAAAAAGATTCAGTTATGACTCCTGAGGAATATTTACATCTTAGAATTGTTTTCACACTTCTGGTACTACGGCCATAACTGAGGGATGGTGTTATGGAGTTCAGTGATCCTACATAAAGACTACATAAATGTCTAGAAATTGGAAAATTGAAGAAGATACATCAAGAAGACAATCTGAGCTTGAGGGACCATTATAATTGTGAAAAGGAATAGTTTGTTGCTATAATTTTAATAATCTTTGAATTGCATTTTAGAAATCCTTGCCTTTACTCTGTTCTTGTTTGGGGGATTTTTTTCAACATACCGTTTAAAAGATTCAGTAAAAGACTGTTTTAAGGACTGTCTACAGAAAGGACTGCATACTCTTTCACTGTTGCTTACATTGGGACAATTAGGGGTATTAAATTTGAGTCCATTAACTTTATGATCTTTCTCAGACAGGCAGGACATTGTGGCCGTTGCTGCTTTGAATGCATATTGGCTTAATCAGTACAATTTGGGATTTTGTGGAAATACAAAATTATATGCACTTTCCCTAAGACACAATTTTGGCTCCTGATTGCTTCTTTCACCCACATTTACATAGCACTAATCTTATGAAGTCACACATTAGACAAGCATATTATTGACTTGCACATTCAGCATGTAATTACCTCTGAACTGCTTTCCTTTATGACAATCTCAGACACAAAAAAATTTTAACTGAATTTATTGGGATGACATTGGTTAACAAAGTTATTTAGGTTTCAGGTGTACAATTTTATAATATACTATCTATGTACTGTATTGTGTGTTCACCACCCCAAGTCAAGTCTCCTTCCATCACCACTGATCACCCCATACCCTCTTCTATGTGGCCCTCGTGATCGCCATACTGTTGCCTGTGTCTTTGCATTTTTGTTGTTTCTGTACTTCAGACTCTTACTTGATTTTGTTTGATGATTGCTTCGCCTCTCCTCAATTTCAGTTAGCATCACTTATGGAAAACTACAGCAGCAAGTGCTTTTATAACAGTGATGTTGTGACCTCTTGGTAGACTGCATTAAGTTTCTCTTTTTGTGTGGGACACAGGAAAGAGATTACTACTGCCCACTACCCAAGCTCTGGTTTTGGTTGCAATGTTTCTGCATGAGTGACAATAGCATAGTTTCAATGGGGGTCCTAACTTCTGTTTGGAAGTATGACCACTGAGTTGATGGCTATGGATTTACGCTAGAATCTAATCATTAATTCATTCATAATAAACATTTTGGGAGTGATTGTACAATGTGAACATATTGTGCTAGACTCTGGTATTTAAACACACACACACACACACACACACATTATAAAGCTATGACTGCAAATTTCAAGGAACTAATTGTGTTTGTGTGTATTGTGTGGTTGTGGGAGGGGATGGCAATGGAGGATAAAATAGGAGAGCAAGGTTTGGGGAGAACACAAACATCCGCATAATTTATGATAAGTTCACGAATAGTCTTTACCTGTGAAATGCTAACGCACCCATCTGATTCAGTCATGACTGACTGTGAGTCATTGTAGATGGCAGTGGAGCATAGCAACATTTTTGCCTTTGCCTCTGAAGCCAGCTGACTTGGGTTCCATATCCCAACAAATTTGTTTGTTGGCTTGCCACTTTTACTCACAAAGCACTTCTCTTTCTTCATCTGTGAGATAGATGAGTGATTCCATGCCACTTTTGTAAAATTATTGTCCTGATTAGAAAGCAAGTGTAGTACATACAGAATAATGCATAACACACAGCAGGTACTACACAAGTTGCCATATAAACAGCCATTCCTCTGTTTTTAGTATTATAATTTATGTATAAATTTTATTTAAGTGATTTTCATACTAATAACTTTAGTTCTGAACACATTTATTGTTTTAAAAATTTGAACAATATCTGAAAATGCAAAGAAGAAACAAGCAAGTTACCTAAAGTTGCCAGAAATAACCAGTGTTAACGGTTGGTAAGATAAATTTTGGATATTTCTTTTGTTTCTTCTTTGTACTTTTAGGTGTTGTTGAAATTTTTAAAAAAATCATGTACTATTAATGTAAAAGCTATAACAAACTATTGCATTTCAAATTTCATGCATCCTAAAATTTTAGTTGATTGGTAGATGTGTATATAGATAGAAGATGGATATACATAGATATAGTGAAATAGAGAAGAAAGATAATTTCATGAGAAATCAGCTATTTTACATATAAGTGCTACATTTACTTATCTGACTACACAATTTCTTAAAAGATCACACTTATATGAAGAAAAGAAAAATATGAAAAACAGTAGGTGATTGAGTCATTATGGTTTCTTTGTTAAATTTTAGTTATAGCTATATGTTACTCATATATACACACACACATACATATAACACACACAAAAAAAGTATATGTAAGGCCAAAGCATAAAAGAGCACACAATTTAAACAGTTCAAGGATTTATCACAAACCAACTACCTAAACAACTACTACTCAGGTGAAGAAATATTCTCTACAAAATAGATCATTACCTCTTCTTTGTTTTCAAAGATACCCACTGTTTGGAGGAGACATTTTCTGGTATTGAGAAGTTCATATATCCACTTTGTGGTTGGCTGAAATGGCCCCCCAAATATGTCCACATCTTAGTTTCTTTAAATTTTACCTTATTTGAAAAAATGGTGTTTGCAGGCATAATTAAAGATTTGGGGATGAGATTATCTTGGATTGTCTGAGTGGACCCAGAGTGTCATCAGAAGTGCCTTTATAAAAGACAAGGCAGGAGGCAATGTGGCCGTGGACGCAGAGAGAATTGAAGATGTAATGCTGCTGGCATTGAAAATGGAAAATGGGCCGTGGGTCAAGGAATGTAACTTCAGAGGCTAGAATAGTCAATGAACAGATTATTTTCTAGAGCCTCCGAAAAGAGTGTGGCTTTACAAAACTGACTTTGAACTTCTGACTTCTTGAACTATAACAGAATACATTTCTGTTTTTCGAAGTCACCAAGTTTGTGATAATCTGTTAAAATAACCTCAGGGAACTAATACACATTCCTTTTTTTTTTTTTTTTTTTTGCTTAACATTGTGCATTCGACATTAATTAATGCTGTTACATGTTTTTCTAATTTGTTATTTTTCATTGTATTGTATTCAATATGAAGTGTTAAAATTCATCTACATTCTACTTTTCTTTTTACAAATAATGCGGCTATGAACATCCTTGAACATATCTTTTAGTGCAAATGCATAAATGGGTAGCTTTGCTCATTTGTTTTCTCTCCAGCAATGTAAGAGAATTTTAATTGTTCTGCACCTTCATTAATAATTGTGTTGTTAGTGTTTTTAATGTTAGAGAACTCAGTATTTGTGCAATAGTATCTTTGTAGTTAAAATTGGGTTTCCCTAATGAATAATGAACAGCTTTTTAAATTTATTGGCTATATCAGGGCCAAGAGTAGAGTGAATAAGAGAGGCACCTGGGATACATAATTTGAGGATAAGCTTATTCCCTTTTCTTTCTCTTTCCTATGTTCGATGCATTATTTCTATTTTGTCAATCAAACAACACATAATATTATTCTTTTACTCTTGTCCCCAATTTGTTGTAACTTTATATCTATCAATATAATTAATTGTGTATATAATACATACATAAATATAAATATAAATATAAATATAAATATAAATATAAATATAAATATAAATATAAATATAAATATAAATATAAATATAAATATAAATATAAATACTGCATTGAATTTGGGAAGGAATGGCCATTTTAACATTACTCAGTCTTCCAATTATTGAGTATAGAATATTATTGTATGTAGATATTATCAATTTCCTCAGTACTGTTTTATACTTTTCACCATACAAGTCTTACACATCTTTTTTTGCAGTCATACATTGGCATGTAATTTTGTGACTATTTTAAGTGACATTTAAAAATTTTCAATTTCTAGTGTATAGGTATGCAAATTGATTTTTGCTTTTTGCGCATTCATCACAATTTCTGCCACCCTAATAAGTTTGCTTTTAATTCAGATTTTAGATAATTTTGGATCTTCTTTTTATATAGCCACATTCTCTGCAAAATAGCATTTACCTTTACTTTTCAATCTTCACAAATTAAAAAATTTGTAAAACTCTTTTTACTGCTTTATTGCACTAACTAGGGCCACTGGAATATCACTGTAAAAATCATTTAGGTCTTTTATCCATCTTGAGTTGATTTTTGCATAAGGTGTAAGTTGGTGGTTGAGTTTCATTTTTTTTGTGTGTAGCTGTCCAGATCTTCCAACACCACTTGTTGAAGAGCCTATTTTTACTCCATTTTATGCTCCTACCTGCTTTGTCAAATATTAATTGATGATAGAGACTTGGGTTTATTTCTGGACTCTCTATTTTGTTCCATTGATCTATGTGTCTGTTCTTACATCAGTACAAGATTGTTTTGATTAAGTGGCCTTGTAATGTATTGACATCAGGTATTGTGATACCTCCTACTTTGTTCTTCTTTCTCAAAATTATGGAGGTTATTTGGGGTCATTTATGGTTTCATAAAAATTTTTGAAATGTTTGCTCTATATCTGTGAAATATGTCATTGGTATTTTAGTAAAGATTGTGTTGAATCTACAAATTGCTTTGGGTAGTATGGGCATTTTGATGTTAATTCTTCCAATCCATGGGCATAGTATATGCTTCCATTTATTTGTGTCTTTCTTAATTTATTTCTTTAGTGTTGTGTAGTTTTCTGAGTAAAGGTCTTTTGCCTCCTTGGTTAAGTTTATTCCTAGATACTTTATTTTTATTGTTGCTATATCAAATGGGACCTTTTTCCTAACTTCTGTTTCTGATATTTTGTTGTTTGTGTAAAAATGCCTTGAATTTCTGAATATAGACTTATATCCTGCTGTTTTGCCAAATTCACTTATTAGGTCAAGTAGTTTTTTGGTGGAATTTATAGGGTTTTCTATGTATACTATTATGCCATCTGCAAACAGTGACAGTTTTACTTCCTTCTTTCCAATTCAGATGTCTTTTATTTCTTTTTCTTGTCTGATCACTGTGGCTGAGGCTTCCAATGCTATGTTGAATAAAAGTAGTAAAATCAGACACCCTTGTCTTGTTCCTGATCTTAATGAGAAAGCTTTTAGTTTTTGCCTGTTGAGTATGATGTTGTCTTTAGGTTTCTTGTATATGGCTTTTCTTATGTTGAAATATGCTCCCTCTACTCCCACTTTGCTGCCTGTTTTTACATAACCGGGTGTTGTAACTTATCAAATGCTTTTTCTGCATATATTGATATGATCATGTAATCTTTGTCTTTCCTTTTGTTTATGTGATGTATTATATGTATTCATTGCAAATATTGTACCATCCTTGCAACACCATAAAAGTCCTACAGGAGAACATAGGCAGGAAAATTTCAGATATTCCATGCAACAGCATTTTTACCGATATGGCCCCTAGAGCAAGGGACATAAAGGAATGAATGAACAAATGGGGCTTCATCAAATTAAAAGCTTCTGCATGGCTAAAGAAAACATCAGCAAAATGAAAATGGAAGCAACCATATGGAAAACATATTTTCAAATGATACCTTGGACAAGGATTTGATCTCCAATATATATATAGAACTCATATGACTCCACTCTAAGAAGACAGACAATCCAATTAAAAATGGTCAAAGGATCTGAACAGACACTTCTCCAAGAAGGACATACAGTGGGTCCAGATACATATGAAAGGATGCTCAGCATCACCAGCCATCAGAGAGATGCAAATTAAAGCCACAATGAGATACTACTTCATACCAGTCAGAGTGGCCATCAAACAAATCAACAAACAACAAGTGCTGGCAAGGCTGTGGGGAAAAGGGAACCCTAGTGCACTATTGGTGGGAAAAAAACAGTATGGAATTTCCTCAAAAAACTAAAAATGGAATTGTCTTTTGACTCAGAAATTCCACTGCTAGGATTACACCCTAAGAATCCTGAAACACTGATTCAAAAGAACCTATGCATTCCAGTGTTCATAGCAGCACAACTTACAATAGCCAAGTGCTGGAAACAGCTTAAGTGCCCATCTCTAAATGAGTGGACCAAAACACTGTGGTACATTCACACGGTGGAATACCACGCAGCAGAAAGAAAGAAGGAACTCCTACCCTTCGGGACAGCATGGATGGAACTGGAAAGCACTGTGCTAAGTGAAATAAGCCAGATGGTGAAAGACAAATACCATATGATCTCACCTATAAGTGGAACCTAATCAACAAAACAAATAAGTGAGCAAAATATAATCAGGGACATGGAAATAAAGAACAAACTGACAGTAACCAGAGGGAAGACGGGAAGGAGAGGGGAATGCAGGTAAAAGAAGGAAAGGGGCAAGCAAAGGAACATGAATGGAGGACTCATGGGCACAGACGATGCTGGTACTGACTGTGGGAGGTGGGGATGGGTAGGGAGGGGGAGAGTTATGGGAGCAAATGGGGACAACTGTAATTCTGCAACAGTAAAAAAAGGAAAAAAGAGAAATATTTGCTCTCTATAGTGATGTCTTCCCTTTTATTCATTTTTGGTATTGGTTATATGTTCTTTCTACTTGTCTCCCCATATTTCATTCCTTCTTTCTCTCTTTCCTTCCATTCTTTCCTTTTTATCTTCCTTTCTTAAATAATTTAAATATATTATTGTTCAAGAGTTATAAAGATTTATGAATTTTTAATGAAAAATACTGTTTCTCTATTAATTTTCTCTTTTGTGTATCTTTAAAAAATTATTTTATCTATGCTATATTATCTCATGTGCTTATTTATTATTTTTATTACTAATCATTATATATTTAAAAATAATTTTAAGCCTAAAAAAAAGGTTAGATCTTTTCTAGAGAGGAATTAAATTTAATCTTTGCCAGAAGCCAAAGGCACTAGCATTTCTGTGTTATTTGAGTGCAACTACGAATGTACACATGATGAGACACTGATTTTGAGTCCCTGTGTGAACTGATCTTCCTGGAATGCAGTCCTTGTCTCCTCAAAACTGGGAAGACCGGGTACTTCAGTTCTCTATTGCCCCTCATACACACACAAACATTTGGCTGTCAAAAGTACTCATCAATTTTGCAATCTATTTTATAACTTGAAATCTTGATCTGAAGAGCAGTCCTAAATGTCATGCTCACTTAATGTCTTTGCTGTCCTCAGTGACAGAGTTGGTAAGAATCTGCTATTACTGACAGTAGAAGTCCCTGAGGTTTCTCTTTACCTTCAGACTTTACTTTTAGACATTATCAAACTAGGTCTCGTAATAAGACATTATGTAGTTAGCATTCTTTCCTTATGCGTTGTGGAGTTTTATGACATACTATTTACAATTTATACCCTATGTTCTGCATAAAGTTTTCCTTAGTTGTTTCATCTTGGTTCTGTATTTATAGGATTTATTGTTTACCCATCATTTTATAAATTATCTCTGTTTTCTAGTTTTAATTTTGATTCATTCTATTGTTGGCTAGATTTTGTTGAACTATGTTTTCTGGAAGCTTTTGTGTATGTTTGAAGCTTGAATGATCGCTTGGACTCCATATAATTTTGAGTGGTCACTCACAGGCAAATCCTAAGAATTTTCTAGAAATGTGTTTGCTTTCTCAGTCTATATTTAATGTCTTCTTCATTTTAGGGAAACTTAACTATGTGTACCTTTGAACTCTTTATTCTCTTTTTGCAGTTTGGATTATCAATTTCAGTGCTAATTATCCTTAGTCAAGATTTCATTGCCTGCTTTCCTTATATATTATCTTGTTTTATAATTGCTTAAAGTTCTTTGTTTATTAGCTCACATAGCTACTAATCCCTTGGAGTAATAGAGGATTACCATAACAAAAAGGAAATCTATTGGGATATCCGCAGTGGTTTTTACCTATCATCCACCATTACTGAGTAAAGGCTCTTAGAATAAGGGCCTTCAACATAAAAAAGAATATAAACAAATATCCTCCACATGAAAAAAAAGAGAGATTATAGAAATTAAAAAAGGTCCCTGCCCAGCCCTTGCTGGTGTGGCTCAATGAACTGAGCACCAGCCTGTGAACCACAGGGTTTCTGGTTTGATTCCCAGTTGGGGCACATGCCTGAGTTGCAGGCCGGGTCCCCAGTTGGGGGAACCTGAGAGGCAACCACACATTGATGTTTCTCTTTCTCTCTCCTTCCCCCTCTAAAAATAAAATAAACAAAATCTTAAAAAACAGGTCCCTGCCCAAAAAAACAAGCAACTAATGGGTAGGGTAAATAGCAGATAAACCACAGGTATTGCTGATGAGCGTAAAATTCTTAAATGGAAAAAGAAAAGATAGACATAATCAATATTTTCAAAATATGATGTTTGAAAAGACCAATACAATAAACTTTTTGCAAGTCTAAAAAATTAGAAAGAAGATAATCTTTAAAATAGAAATGGTACTAAACCTGCAGATGCCAAAGAAATTTTAAAACTTTAATACCATATTAATTATAGCAATAAAATGAGTGATTTAGAAGCCCATATTGAAAATATATCAAAATAAATTTTACTTGTATGTTAAAATCTAAAATAAAAATTATTAGTGTATGAAAAATACAGAATATTTTTATAATAGAAGATATGAAATATGTGCTTAAATAAAACTAGATTTGAATATATTTAAAAAGTACTTTAAACTTATGAAAGCTATCATAAACAAAGTTAATGACATGGTTTAGATTAGGAGTAAAATCTTCATAGACTAACAAAAAATCTTATTGATAGCACATTTTGGCAATACCATATGTTATTGAATTTCAGATGTCTTAGTTATAAGACAAACTTTACATACCAATAACAAAGAATCAAATACTGACAATTAAGCTATGGTACAATACTTTCTTATCACATTGTATTTTTATTTTAAATTCTCTAATCTTGCTTAAACATGGATTTTAAAAGTATATATTGCTAGCATTCATACATTAAAAAGAAGTACATTTCAAGATTTCCCTAAATTAACAACCTAAATATTCTAATTACCTTTTGACTCAGAGTCATCGGGTCTCTCATTATTCTTCTCCCTGACACATTTAGCATTGGTGGTGCACCATTCATCATTAACAGTGTCCCAGTGCTGTCATTGGACTTTCTTCCAAGGCATCTGCAAGTTTTGATTCTAGTGCTTTCTTGATCTTACTAGAATGTGTCAGTGGAAGGTTTTCAGATAAAAAACAGAACATAGCAAATAGCTTGTTGTCAGAAAAATGGAGAGGTTATGTTTGTCTAGTCATGCCACCAAGAATTAAAGCAAATTTGCCTGCATAAGCAATGATGGCTACCTCACTAACAGCAATTGTAGTAAAGGATCCCCTGGGAGACACATTATAATTTCAAATTTGTTGAAATGTAAAAAAGTACAATTAGAGTCATTAAATATGATAATTATTTTACCTATCATCTCTAGAGATACTCTTAGCTGTCTATCAGGATCAATAACAGTACCATGTCAAGCTATAGGGCAGCTTGAAGCAAAAGGAAGAATCAGTAATATTAATTATGTCATTTTTTTTGCCTTAACTTTGATTTAATAAAATATTCCATTAAAATATTATTTAACTTGATTACTAGTTTTCGACACGCTTTTAATTTTCCATCTGAGAAAAGGACCTCACTTGTTTCACTCTGGGTCATAAGACCTAGAAATATCCACTTAGGAGCATTTAGTAGGTAGATGAGACCTTGTCCTTCTACGTTCCTCTGTAGCTTACCACAAAGGAAGGGAGGATATTGGCAGAAGGTTACATTCTCAGCGTTTGTTCCAGAAAGATGTCTCTATGTCCCTGACTGCATTTCAGAGTTTAGAGGTTGCTTGCTTTACTGATATTTATTTATTTATTTATTTATTTATTTATTTATTTATTTATTTATTTATTTATTTATTTATTTATACTCTTTCTCCTCTCCAGTTTGTTCCCCTACTAGAGAGCCAGATGATAGGCCTTGGAATTTGACAAATAAGGATAGAAATTCCACTTATGTGACCTGGGATGAATAACTTTATTTGTCTGAGTCTCAATTTCTTTGCCTTCAATTGGGGATAATTTTCAACTTATAAAGGTTTAATGTGAATACATATCATGTTCAAAAACTCTATCACATGAGTGGTAGAGTTTCTACAGCACACACTTAATAAATAATCATTTTTCTTCTTTTTCTGCTTCCCATTTCTTAACTTGATACTAAAGAACTAATATATTTATGTCCATATAATGCATCATTCGGTTCTACTATACAGAACTAAAAAAAAAAAATTGGAAGTGCATGTACCCTTGTCTCAAATGCTGTCATCACAAATGTGTTACATAGACCTCAATGGATAGAGCTTCTTCATTTGGAGTTGGCCAAGTAAAATTTTAAAAAGTTTACTACTTCAAACATAGAAAAGGAAGGAGTTCATTGGTTGCTTATAATAGGAGGGAAATAACTAATAGGATATTTAAACCCACTCCGATCCCTGAGCTAAATCCTGATTTTCAGTTAAATTGTTATGGTGGTGCATACAATTTCAGGAATTTATATTGCTGTTTTTAAACTTACAATGTATTTCTTAGGTATTATAAAGAGAAACAAGTGGAAAAAGAAAGCATACTCAGGGAACATCTCTTTTTCAGTTAGATTTGTAGTTTTCATCTATTGAGAGGTTTTGAGATAAGGTTGGATTAAAAACAAAACCCAAACCAAACCATTATAGTGTTAAATAATGATGGCAACTTACCCCCTTGGTGACTGTAGGGAGCAAGATTGCACGTGGTTTGGTTTCTACCTTTCCTTCCACCCAACATAAACAAGGACCCTTCATAGGCAGGAAAAGTCAGTGTCCGTAGGAAATGGCTTTTGATGAAGAGTAGCACCTAAATGCGGGGACAGAGATGAAAAATGGGAAAGCTTTATTTTAACTAGATGTAATGATTTTTCAGAAGGGGTGGAGGCAGGAGTCTGGGTGAGGAAACAAGAAAGGAACCTGAGAGCATCAGTCACTAATACCAGTTTGTGACACAAATTTTCCCAAAATGATTGGAGGTCGACAAACACGTCTCAAGGCATACCTGATGATTTTGGTTTCATTTTCAAATAAAGTATTTATATTTTCCATCATTTTCCCTGTATAACTAAAGGAATCAAGAGAATAATTTGGACTTAAAAACACTTCCTACATAAAAATTAAGTTAAAATGCCAAGTATAACCACATACTGAATAAAACTTATATGTGGAGAGGATTTCAATACAAGCAATGAGAAGCTCTAGGAAAACAGAAAGGAGAGGTATTGCTAACAGAAGAAATTTAGAAGAACTTGATATAAATTAAACATAAATATAAATTGTGTTTTTAATTTTATCCTCCCTGGAGCTTCCATGTTTACACAAAATTTATGAGATAATTTTTTTAACTTTCCTGAAAATCAAGGTCCCATCACATTTCAGTCTCATGCTGAAATACTTTATTAGTTTTCTATGGCCCCCACAATAAACGACAGGTGTAATTGCTTAAGCAGCATAAATTATTACCTCACAGTTCTGTATGTCAGAGGTCTCACCAGTTTCCAAACCAAGGTGTCAGAGGCACTTACTGGGAACCTGTGGGTGAGAGTTGGCTTCTCAGCTCACTCAGGTTGTTGCAGAGTTTGCACTTGCAGGTCCCCATTTCCATTCTCTCGTGCAATAGTAGATCTTTCCTTGTTGGTTTCTGCTGGAGGCTGCCTTTGGCGCCTAGAGGCCTGACTCCTGTCCCCACAATGTGAGCCAGCGAGCCTCAAAACCAGCAGTAGCACACCAGATCCTTCTCACCTGGAGTCTTTCCAGTTTCTCCTACTGACACATCTCTCTTGCTCCAGTTGCAGAAAGCTCCTTGCTTTTAACAACTCATGGGATTAGATTGGACTCGCTTGGATAATTGGCTAATCTTCCTGCCTTAAGGTTTGTAATGTTATAGCTGTAAAGTCCCCTTTGCTATGTCCACAGGCTGGAGGATCTCAGATATCTTTGAAGGGCTGTTGTGTATACAACAAATGATGATCTGGAGCTTCATGTGTTTGTTGACTACTTTTTGGCCATCGTCTCACTGAAATTTATAATCTTCACATTTTGTTCAAAAATTTACTCTCTGGGGTAAAGTACAGGAATGTTGGAAAATCTAGACCATCAACAATGAAAACCATACTAATAGAGAAAGAGGAATATCAGAAATAATTGGTTTTTTAGACTGAAGTGTAGAATTTTATTTTCCCACGTTCATAGATATTACCATTTCCTTCTTTTTAATTGTAGTATGTATATTTAGATATGGTGAAACACACAAATCTTAAGTCAATGTTCAAAGACTTTTGACAAAAGCATATATCTGAGTAATCTACTCTCAAATCAACATTTCATAGAACATATTTATCACCTCAGAAATGTATCATATCATATTTTAACCAATTCCTATTAACCCTTAACCATTGATCTAATTTCTGTCACTATAGGTGATATAGATGTTGCCCTCTGTTAAACTTCATGGAATATTATCATAGGGTATGTACTTTCTGAGTTTGATTTCTTTTCTCAGAGTCTAGTGGAGATTCTTCCATGTCCTTGCATGTTATCAGTAGCTCATTACTCTTCCTGTAGTATTTATGAGTCCTTTTCAATTCTTTGATTGTGTTACATTTTAAAATAATTTATTCTCTTACATTTGGCCATTTGAGTTCTTTTTAATTTTTGGTTATTGAGAACAAAGACACCATTATCTTCTTTATTGCAGGGCTTGATAATAATTCATAATCATTTTTATTAGAACAATGTGCAATTTATTTAAGCAGTCATATTGAATTTAGAGGTAAAATATTTTTAGATTACCTGCCCAGAAACATAAACTTCCAGTTGAGGCCCTGCTTTTATTTTGAGGAGTATATGCACATATAAACTTAACAGTTATCCAGAAAGAATGAAAACATAAGAAACATGATTAACTTGAGTACTGCCATTTTCTAAAATAATTGCTAGGTCCTCCAGTTTATAAATTTGCCGACATTGTTGTATAAGATACTAGGAAACAATCTTTATATTGTGATAATTACAGAGCTAAGGTTTTGATAATGATAAAACACTTTTCTAAGATGTTCTTGTATTTTATTATATATTCAATCCATGTGACTTTTACAGGTAATACATTATATATATTTTTATATATTTTAATGGGATATTATGTTGTTTATTTATCTGGACAATATTTTGAGTTACTATTTTTTGATACATAGGTTTTCTTCTCTCTGAGGTAGGTGACCAGTCTAATAAGGTGGTACCAACTCTGACATTTTCAAACAATTCTTAAATATCTTATAATATTACTTACACTCTCAAACTTTTATTACAATGAGTCTACTGTAAAATTAAATTCCCCAAATGACGTAAAATCTGAATCAGAACTACCATTATGGGCAGAAATTACCTTGATGTCAAATGGTATATAAGTATCATTTTTTTCTAGAACACTGAGAAACAAGATAAAACCTGAGCTTTTAACTAATAAATGGACTTCCGAAAATACATTTCAGGGAAAAAAAATTAGAGCCTGGAGAAAATAGGACACATGAATATGTTAAGCTAGCTGATCAAATGCAAAAAGCTGAAGACCTTTTCTCAAACTGTCACCAATGATTTAAAGACCCAGAGCTATGCAGTATTTGACTTATAGCCAAGTAATGAGAAACTTCTTAAGAGGAAGACACTCCAATAACAGATTTTCAGTTTCTCTTTGTTTTTGGCAACAAAATAAGTGTAATCACATAAAGATAATTTAGGAGGGCTCACATTCTCATTCCAGAATAACTAAGCAGGCAACTTTCATATGGGAACTTTCATGATATGCTTTTTTCTAGACTAAATACAATGGTTCAAATAAAGAAATCCTTGTAGGTACCTGGTTTCAAAACCAGTACTAGTAATTTATCATAATAAACTCATTTTTCATTGTTTTCTCATTTGTCTTACCATAAGTGTTCTCGAGTTCTTTTGTAACATCTCCAGAGTTAGAGAAGTAGATATGGAGAACAAGCTAAGCTTGGGAAGTCTTAGGGCTCCAGAAGCCTTTTCTATAGCTAGCCATGAAAGCTCGTCTTTCAACAGCAAGGTATAAAGACTTTATATTTTGAGGAAAAATCTTGGCTATAATAGATTCCTTGACAATGATCATCTGATATGACAATTACCAAGTATGCCATTATCCTAAAACTATCATATTAAAATAATAAAATTATATATTTCCCTATTGAAACTTTTTATTCCTCACTACTCTCATTGTTATTAAGGAAAACATATCTGCTATTGTGCCTTACCTTTATCCAGTGATTTCTAGCACTAACTAGTAATAGGTTATTAAGAACAGAGCCAAAACATCCATATTTTTTGAAGTTTTAGTCAGTTGTCAATTAATGTGTAACACTCATAATTTGCATTGATTATGTGGCAAAACACAAGAGATTAATGTTAGCTCAAATGGGTATTTCTGAAAAAATTATCGGTTTTCTATCCTGTTATTACAAGTACAGTATTTTTATAAACTCTTGGGGAAAGACTGGAATTTCCTACTAATCTGAAATATGTATTTTTTTCAATAATAATAGAAAAAAGACAAGAATTTCAAGGAGATATTCAATAGACCTCCATAAAGTCATTGACCAAATGACTCAGTGAACTGTTTCAGGAGGCAAATGCTTGTTCACGGGAATGGGGCATTTGGGGTGGGATTTTGAACCCATTACTGAAAAAAGGGACAACTACCCTTAATGATATTCTCCAATTTCTTAGCATTTTCATGCCTTGAAAATTTTCATGGTGCTTGTGCTTGGAGCAAAGTTTAAAAATTCCTGATAGTGAGAGGATTGCCCTTCTCTGTCCCTGTCTCTTTGTCACTGTTACCACAAATAGAGATACAGACTTGGGGGTTCTGACACAAGTAAGAGGGCGAGGTACACGTTCATGTACACCTATGTACCAATGAGGCTATTTCCATCTACTCCTTACTGTCTCTTGTGATCAATTTATCATAGCTTTTATTTCTGCATATGTCATATATCCCACAATATATTATTATTTTTATTAGCCATTTGTATTTTTTCTTCCTTTTTTATTGACGTTTGAATACAGTTGTCTCCATTTTCCCACCACCACTTTCCCCCACACTACTCATGCCCACCTCCCACCCTTAATCCCGCCCCCCTTAGCTCCCTCCATGGGTCCCTCATTCATGTTCATCAATGTCTGTTTCCCTTCTTTCCCACATTATTGCCCCCTCCCCTCCCCTCTGGTTACTGTCACTTTATTCTTTATTTCAATGTCTCTGGCTATATTTTGCTGGCCAGTTTGTTTTGTTAATTAGGTTCCACTTATAGGTAAGATCATACAGTATTTGTCTTTCACCACTTGGCTTACTTCACTTAGCATAATGCTTTCCAGTTCCATCCATGGTTTTGCGAAGGATAGGAGCTCCTTCTTTCTTTCTGCTACATAGTATTCCATTGAGTAATGTACCATAGTTTTTTGATCCACTCACTTACTGATGGGCACTTAGGCTATTTCCAGCACTTGGCTATTGTAAATTGTGCTTCTATGAACATTGGGGTGTTCTTTTGAATTACCATTTCAGAATTCTTAGGGTATAAACCCAACAGTGGAATTGCTGGGTCAAAAGGCAATTCCATTTTTAGTTTCTTGAGGAAATTCCATACTGTTTTCCATAGAGGCTGCACCAGTCTGCATTCCCACCAACAGTGGACTAGGGTTTCCTCTTCTGCACAACCTCGCCAGCACTTATTGTTTGTCAATTTGTTTATGG
This sequence comes from Carollia perspicillata, assembly GCA_004027735.1. NCBI lineage: Eukaryota > Metazoa > Chordata > Mammalia > Chiroptera > Phyllostomidae > Carollia > Carollia perspicillata. The sequence goes on from PVKM010010446.1 coordinate 18,875, forward strand.
TGGCCATTCTGACCAGTGTGAAGTGGTATCTCATTTGATTTTAATTTGTATCACTCTAATGGCTAGTGATGCTGAGCATCCTTTCATATGTCTTTGAATCCTCTGTATGTTCTTGGAGAAGAACCTCCTTGGAGAAGTATCTGTTCAGGTTCTTTGCCCATTTTTCCATTGGATTGTTTGTCTTCCTGGTGTGGAGTCGTGTGAGTACTTTATATATTTTGACGATCAAACTCTTGCCCAAGATATCATTGGCAAATATGTTTGCCCATACTGTTTGTTCCCTTTTCATTTTGCTAATGTTTTCTTTAGCCATGCAGAAGCTTTTTATTTTGATGAAGTCCCATTTGTTTATTCTTTCCTTTATGTCCCTTGATCTAGGGGACATATTGGTGAAAATATTGCTTTGTGGAATATCTGAGATTTTCCTGCCTATCTTCTTCTCTAGGATTTTTATGGTATTGCAACTCATTTTTAAGTCTTTTATCCATCTTGAGTTTATTTTTGCGTATGGTGTAAGTTGGTGGTTGAGTTTCATTTTTTTGCATGTAGCTGTCTAGATCTCCCAACACCATTTGTTGAAGAGACTATTTTGATTTCATTTTATGTTTCTGATTCCTTTGGCCAATATTAATTGACCATAGAGACTCGAGTTTATTTCTGGGCTCTCTATCTGTTCCATTGATCTATGTGTCTGTTCTTATGCCAGTACCAGACTATTTTGATTACCAGGGCCTTGTAATACAGTTTGATGTCAGGTATGGTGATTCCACCTACTTTGTTCTTTCTCAAAATTGCTGCAATTATTTGGGGTCTTTTATGGTTCTGTATAAATTTTTGAAGTGTTTATTCTATATCTGTGAAATATGTCATTGGTAATAAATAGGGATTGCATTGAATCTACAAATTGCTTTGGGTAGGATAGACATTTTGATGATGTTAATTCTTCCAATCCATGAACATGGTATATGCTTTCATTTATTTGTGTCTTCCTTCTTTCTTCAGTGTTGTGTAGTTTTCTCAGTACAGGTCTTTTACCTCCTTAGTTATGTTTATTCCAAGGTATTTTATTTTTCTTGTTGCTATAGTGAATGGGATTTTTTTCTGATTTCTGTTTCTGATATTTCATTGTTGGTGTACAAAAATGCCTTCCATTTCTGTATATTGACTTTGTATCCTGCTGTTTTTCCAAATTCACTTATTAGATCAAGTAGTTTTTTGGTGGAGTCTGCAGGTTTTTCTATGTATACTATCATGTCATCTGCAAACAGTGACAGTTTTACTTCCTTCTTTCCAATTTGTTTTTAAAATCAATTATGAAACAAAATATCTTTCTTATTTGTTCACATACTTTGCATTTCTCACACTATTCTGTTTGGTAGATTTGAGATTACACTGTGTGTTGCCGCCCTTATGTTGAAAGACGCTCTTTCACATGTTCCCTTGTGCTATGCCATTGGTAACAAATTCTCTCATGTTTTATTTTAACCTGAAACACGTTCATTTTGCCTTTTGCTTTTGAAGGTCATTCTTATTGGGTAAATAATTCTGGAATGCTACTTCATTTCTTTTCAGTTCTTAAAGCATTTTTCCAGTTTTCATCTGGTTTGTATTTGTTCTGAAGAGAAGTTAGCAGCATTATTTATCACCATTCCCTTTGTAGTCATTTATCTTCACTGCTGGATACATCAAAGATTTTTAAATTTTTATTCCTCTGATGATAATCCTCATATGGTTCACTGATTCCTATATTTTTCTTTTAATCTTTGGCATATTTTAACACCTGTTGTGTGCTTGTCTGTTGTTAACAACATCTTGGTTATCTGCAAGCCTGTTTCAATTGCTTGTTTGTTTTGATTACAGTTTTCTGCTTTTTTTACATGTTTAAAACTCTTTTTATTTTATCCTTGATATTTTCCATACTGTGTATTTGAAAGTCTAGATTGTTTTATGGCATTGTATTGGAATTTATTCTGAGCAGGCAGTTAATTTACTGTCAGATCGGCTTGATCCAGTTGAGGTTTGTCTTAATCTTTTGAAGATGAATTTTAGAGCATTTGTTCTGATAGGACTAGATTAGTCCTGCTTCTAAGGCATCACTCTTCTGGTTTCCACATAAACACCTGCGGATGCTCAGTGAGGTCTCCTCACTATGGCTATTAGGAACGCTGGTGCCTCCTGACATTGTACAACCAGTAGAACCTCCATTCAGCTTATTGGTGCTCAGTAACTGTTCTCTGTTGGCCCTGTGAGAACTTACTCTGTGCATGCACGATTTAGTATTCAGTCAACCAATTTAAAAAATTGCGTGCGGGTTTTTGGATCTCCTCATTGCAGCTCTTTCTTCTCTGGAAACTTCCTCATGAATTCCAGCTACCTGAGCTTCATCCTACAAACTATCTAGAAAAATTATTGCTATCTATTTTTTAATTTAATTAATGTTCTTATTTTAGTTTTCAACTACATTTTATGCTCAATATTATTCTGTGTTAGTTTTAGATGTACAGCAAAGCAGTTAGAAAATCATGTATTTTAGAGAGTGGTCCCCCAATCTGTTTTGGTTTCTCCTTTCTTTCTTGCAGTTTTGAAAATAGCCATATAAGCAGTACTTTAAATGTGGAATTCACTTTAATGATCACAACTTCATATTGCTTGTTGTGCAATGCTTGAAGACCATAGTGTTATACATTTTTTCTAGTTCTATAGTTGTTTATTACAAGGAAATGCATAAGTCTGAAGTCATTATTTTGTTATGAATAGAACCAGGATGCAAACACTCTGGTTTTAAAGGAGTGTATATTATGTACCTGCTGTCTGCCATGCACCATGCTAAATGGTTTCAAATGCATGATCTAATCAGCCTTCACTCTTTGCTATTTACCAGGTAGGGCTCACAATTTTTTGAGGGGGACACAGTGGAAGCTTATGGCAGACTCTTATTTATCTTTGTGCATTTAATCAGGCTGAATATTTCTGGTATATTCTTAGCATTGTGCCTAAATTCCATTTATCATGATTATGGGATTTCTGGTGCCTCTTTCCTGCATTTTTTCCTAATTAATCCCCCAAGCTAACCTTACCTTCCCAACATTATTTGTTCATAAAAACACTTTTAATTTACCTCTATTATAGCATTTACCATCTTGAATTATAGCTATGATTGCCTCGCTCTCATCTTTATTTAAGTCTCAGCTTGTCACACTCTCTTGCACACATTAGGTCATCTTTAAGGATTTCCTGCATTGAATGTCTAATTTAACCCACATAATAACCTTGTGAGGTAGGTTGTATAGTTGTAATTATTTTAATAAAAGAACTGAGGCACAAATAAGTTAAAAATTTTCAATTCCAGGTATAAAATCAGTGATAGAATTGGAAATTAAGCCCAAAGTTGCAGCTCCAAATCTAGTAATTGACACTTTATCATATTTATCATGCACTCTTATTAGTCCAACCAATAAGAAGAGAATGCCATGATCATTTAATATCAGTAAAATTTCATACAATTACAGAACATCAGAACCGAAAGTGTCAATAAAACTTAGTTATTCTATCTCTCTGTTCATACAATTACAGAACATCAGAACCGAAAGTGTCAATAAAACTTAGTTATTCTATCTCTCTGTTCAATGCCCAAATTTCCTGTACATCATCTCTAATAATCAAACACTGTTATAAACACTCTCTATTTGCATCTCTAACCCTTTAAAGCAATTTATACCTTATTGTTATCATTAACTCCTTATAGTAGTTCAGACCTGTAACCCTTAAATTTCAATCCACCATTCTTTTCTCTACCCATTATGACAGGATGAAATTTGTCTCCATGATCACCTATTGGCAAGCCATTAAATATTTGAAGACAACTCTGATCAGACCCTAAAATCTTTTCTTCAAGGTAAACCTCTCTAATGGCTTTATTTGCTCTTCATATCACCTGCGTCCTATACCTTGCATCAAATATTCTGCAGTTACAGTCCAGTCTTTTAAGAAATCCCAAACTATAAGACATACTATGCTATACAATCAGACAGATTACTGTGAGACTCTGATTTCAGGTGTTATTACAAGACTCTTACTTTACTTTCCAACATAAACAACATAACAACATAAATAGAGGAAGTTTTCCCTCTTGTAACTAGAAGAGTTAGAGTACTGATGACTTACAGATGAAAACCTAGGGGCAGAATTTTCCTGTAGGACATTACACTACCTTTTCAAGAGGTTGATCATATATAATATTTTCCAACTCTCTGCTCCCTTTCTCCTGGTGCTCCCTTATGCTCCTTTGTCTTGTGAACAAAAGGAAAGAAGACAGGCAGTGAATGATTGTATGTGAAACATGCTCCATCTTTTTTCTGAACACTGGTCTAGATGAATAATCAATGGAATGTAGAGGTGCATTTCATGAATCTGTAGAGTAGGGAATACATATTTCAATAATTAATTATACAATCTTAAAAATAGCTTTCACTTAAACCAACAGCTGATGGGTGAGAGTTGGACGTAATGGAGAAAATATGGACTGAAAGCGATTATGAATGGGTGTTGCAGAGGATCCGTATTTTAATTGGGTGAATGAAGTAAACTTTTGACTAGATTGAAAGGTTAGATTCTGGTTGGTTATGATTTTCTCTTAAGTTCCGGAAATGTGTCAACTTAAAACAAAGATACATATTTGCAAAAAAAGAGGAAAGCACCCCCTGCCCTATCCAGTGGAAAAAAAATTAACATGGCTATCAGATCACCCATAAGGTCTTTATTTCAAGATTTTACTTATCCTATAGTAGGCAGTTAACTTTCTGTATTATCTCTTTCAAGTATTTGGCATTTATTAGAAACACATATTGTTTTTCTGTGAAAGGGATTTAGCCCATGAACCAATATATTTGAGTGTATACAGACAGGATAAGTGTCCACGTGTTCCTGAGCAGGCTGTCTCTGCCACAACTTTCCAGGGCCCTGGAAAGTTCCTTTCTCATATAAGTGAGTACACACATACAGAATGCACCAGTATTTGACTTTCCCCTCTGTATTGACCCAAATTTCCACTCACCTTTTGATTTAGCTTCAGACCTTGAGAAACCCAATTAGACAAACCTACTCTACCATCATTTCTGGCATCCTTGAACTTGGACGTGATCAATGATCTCACAAACTTCTAGATTTATTACAACCGTATGAATATTTAATTCCAAGGTTGATTTGTCAAGGTGAAATCTTAAAGTTTTCAGCTAAAAACAGTATGTGACATGCATACAATTTTGGAACTGGTTTGTCATGAACCTATAAAAGGTGAATCAGCAACAGTTACATGTTGTGTATGCTGGGAAAAAAACTTAATAGAAGTACTTTGCATAGCAGGACTTATTGACATCCAGTGGTTGTTTGCAGAGAAGTTAGTCAGTTCGTTGGAATTTGCTGAGGAAATAACTAATGCAATATGCCTTTAGTGTACACATATTTCTTACAGAAGACCTGCTGTGGAGATCTTCCTGTCATCCTGAACTGGGAAGTTACTGAAGTTAGTGTGTACAGAAAATTTAGATGCAGTTAAAAGTTTAGAGACACTTGTTTTATCTTAAAAGCCACTTTAATTATTCCATTGCCATATTTTAGAAGCTAAGACTTGTAGACAAATATTCTCAAGTGATTTTATGAAGCAACTACCATTGCAGGCAAATATAGAAATAAAGAGATTTAAGTCAGGTTAACAACCTTAAATTTGCTTCTGAAAACATCATTGGTTTGCAAAGCTTTGGTTGGTGGAATTGCCACAGTGAAGCTGCGTCATCACCATCAACCACATTTTCAGGATCCAGAATCTTCAAATCTGTGCCTTAGTTTTTTTAAGACTATAGGGAAGGCACATATTAGAATTTGGTGAGAACATCATTCTAAGTATGGTAATGAAAAAGATAGCCAAGTGACCATCTGTCTGCACTATGGTGATCCCAGAAGCAATCTAGCAGTTTCCAGAGGTGAGAAATTATTGTACTGCACTACAATATCAGGCTTTATAATTTTAATTACTAAAATTTTAATAACAAAAATTACAATCACAGTTGAATTTGATAAAAGTTTAGGTTTGCTCCATGATTGTAATATTTAACTTCAGGTGAATAATGACTTTTGGCATTTTGGAATTTGACTAAACATTTATATGGTGCATCTCTACTTTGGATATATTGCAAATTAAAAAGTCAATTTTTATTTTTTCTAGTAGTAACCTTTATAACTGGTACATAAAACACATAATTATGTACTCTAGTGGAAAACAAACACAAATGTACATGTACAGGAAATGTAAAAAAATGGAACCACTGAAAGCAAAAATCATTCCATTGGACAAAACTCAACTTTGTCCATTGACAAAACTCAAACTAAACATTGCTTCACTGTTATTCTATCTAAATGAAATAAAATTAACAAGAAATTAAAAAAGACATTTTGGACAGAAAAAATATGTTGGTTATGCTGTTTCTTCCACTCAGATTTTTTTCTCCCACCTTTGTGGCTCTGTTCTTTGCTCCAGTAGGCAAACTCCTAGGACTATCACTTTGTTCCTCTGCAGCTGGCTTCTAGTCACATTGAGTTCACTCAAGGTGTCGGTAGGACGTAAGTGGGCACTAGAAGAGAGAAAAATCATGACCTTTTCTCCTTGTTCCCTTCCTGATTCTACATGAGTACAATTTCAACCAGATAACCTTTCTCTATAGCACCAACTCTTCCTGGGTTTAAGTAATGCTACTCACACCCCTTGTCCCTTCAGGTCTAGGGATAGTTGCAGCTCTTCACTGTTTCTGATCTTTGGGTGTGGCATCATCTTTTGTTGAGTTTGTAAATCCTGCTCATGTTGAGGTAAATAGCCCCTTCAATAAAATCTCTGTGCTGGACCAGTGAAGTAGAACTCTATTTCTTGCAAGGATCTGACTGATACAGAGAATGCCCGAAACTGCACATTGTACTGCCCACCGTGCACAATGAACACTTTCTGTGCTCAGACTGCTATCATTTACTCCTGATTTTTTGCCAAATCTCCTACAATCCACCTTGCATTTGTATTCACCTTGAGAACTCACCTATAAAGAAGGTGCTCAATGATCATATTGGTCAGTTATATGACTTCTCCCATGGATGGATGTCTATAAATCTCTTTTCTCAGTCACTCTGGTACTTACTTGGAGCATGTGAAGTGTATCATGGTACCATGGATGGTCAATATGCATGAATTCAATGAAATGGACTACCCTTTAGCAAGCCTGATGTAGCTACTATTACTGAGTACCCAACCAACCTATATCTATCCAGAGGGAGTGGTGAGCTCCTGATATGGCACCATTCAATAGGAACACCAAGAAGTCACCTAGTGAACTCTTTACATTATGGAATAAACAATGATTTGCCCACAGAGAAATAGATCCACTTTCTGGGAATGGGTTGTTGTTCCAATCTACCTTCAATGATTCCACCAGTATTAACATACATGGCCTTATAAACTGTCTTATTTATTGCCATAATGCCCAACACTACATTGCCTTTGCTCAACACTCATTTTACAGCAAAATAATTGTCATAGTAGACCCATGGCCATGAAATTCATATTTTCCCACATGTCCCATCACCAATAAGCAGCTGGATTGATAGAATAATGGGGTGGCCTCAGGAGGCTCAGTTACAGTGCCAGCTGGGAGACAATATTGTTTGACAGTGTGGTGTTGCCCAAACAGATGAACCCACCAGCCAACGATGTGATGCCATATACCCAGAGGCCAGAATACACAGGTCCAGGAACTAAGTAGAACTGAGAAGAATCTATTTCGTTATTTTTTACCTTATATCCTATTTACAAACATTTGCTTACCCACTTGGAACCTTGTACTTGTGACTTTGGAGGTGCTGCTTTTTAAGGGAGGAAATATAATTTCTGTCAAGAAATCTAGCTGTGTTTCTATGAAATTGGGATTTGAAATTGCACTTTTTTCATTTTAACTCCTAATACCACTGATCTAACTGACAACAATGAAGTTTACTGGCTGGGCTGATTAATTCTGATTAACAAGGGAAAACTGGGCTAGAAAGACTGGCCTAGAATCCAGAAGATTCACTCTGGAGCATTTTAGCTCTTACATGTCCCATAAAAACCATCAGTAAAACACTGTGGCCACTAATTACAGACAAGATCACCAGGGACTCTAATCCTATGAATTTAAGATTCGACTCACCTCATGAGATGAAAAATTTCTGCTCTGCAGAAATTTGACACAGAGTGGGTTGAACATTAAATGGAAGATAGGAAAAAGAAATTACGAAGATCAAATTTGGCCTCATGTCCAAAGGCAAGAGTGATAGCAGCTAATAAATGTATTTTATGTTAATTGGGTATTTCTTTTCTCTCACTCTCCTTGCTGTCTGGTATGAAGTGTAGTGATGGTGGGTAACATTAAAATTTAGGTTCCAGCTGGGAGTTGAACTGAATGGCTGATACCCTGCCACAATTTAAGTCATAATAGGACTGTGGTTCCCCCAGTGCTGGGCATACAATTTTCTTAATCTCAGCAAAAGGTAAAAATGGGTGCTTAGTGGGTGTAGAGTTCTGATACTTTTCTGTTTGCTTCCTGGATCTGTTTCCTTTTCTTCTCTAACCTGCTCTGTGGTCACAGATTTGGAACTGTGCGGTCTACATCTTCCAGGTTCCTTTGTGGGCTTAATTCAAACTGAAGGCATTCAACTGGAGGCTACTGTAGGGTTTAAGTTAGGAGGAGAGAGAACAGAATATTTCTTCCCTCTTTCCTCCCTGCTCTGGGGCTGAGCCTCTGGCTGCATTTCTCCGTATATGGCCCCTACTGCATGACCTTACATGAGAACATAGCTCCAGAGTCCACTTGGCTCTGGTGACACTCTTTGTCCTCTTGTCTCTTTATAGCTTCTTGTGCTGAATATGTCTCTCTGTTCCTGAGCATATATCTTTTTCTCTTATTACTGTTTTTAAAACTTAGCTATATTTCTGTGAACAAAGTTTTAAGTTGTCTACAGTTGAACTTCTGAGAGAGTCATGATTCCTTCCAGGATTATATCTAGTAACAACATCAACAATTTATTGTATACAAGAAACATACATATGTAATAAAAATTATCTCAAAAAGCTTGGAAGTAAAAATTTGTCAGAGGCTTGGCAAAAGCATGGCAGACAAATAGAAACTAAGTAAAAAACAAAGTTCACAATATTAATATCAAATAAGTTTCATTCGTGGTTGGTAAAATATTAAATGGGACAAAGATAGACAATATATTAATAAAGAAAATTATATACATAAATAATTGTTATAAATATTTATTAAACACCATGCCTCAAATCCATAAAGTAAAAGCTTCAGTAAACAGAAATGTATTTTTAAAAGAAAACAATATAATATGTTCTTTTCTCAGCTGATGAAAGATCAAGTGGGCAAAACGTAAGTGAGATTGAGAAGAACATAAATTTAATGACTGGGAGAGAACTAATCTGTGCGCATTTATCTCTGTCCTTATGTATCTTCATCTCTACCTCATTTTTACCTTTTACTTTTTACCTACCTGCTTACTAAACAGTACTGAACCGATACCAATTTGAACAAAGATGGATAGACAGACAGACATTGGTTATTTAGAAGATAAACCTCATAATGGAAACAGAAGTTATTTCTGGGTAGTGATTGTGACTGCAATTTTTAATTTCTACATTTTATTTACATACACTCCCTATTTTGTTGGATTAACATTGTGCACTTTGTAATTAAAATAAAATATTCAAATACATATAGTAACTGTGTATTATTTTATAATGTCTTAGAATGTCAAACTTAAAAAATAAGTATAAAGTGATGCAATATAATTTTTCTAAGTTCAGTAACATATCTTCTATGCTAATAACCATTATGAGGTCAGGATTTTATATTTAAATCTTAAAGTAAATTAAGAGGTACATAGATATTGACTGGATGATGGATAGTCATTGGTTGTAATAGAGCACTATATATTACCTATTTTAACAAGTATATATACAGTCATTTGCTATTCAAAAAATTTGGCCTATTTAAAAATTACTTTTTATTATTACAAAAGTAGTATGAATGCATTATAACAAAATTAGAAGATATGAAGGATAAGTGGGATGAAATACTTCCACCACATAGTAATCACTATTTTTAATATCTTTTTCTCTAGTCTTACATGTTTTTAATCAAATCTAAACTTCTTAAGTTATCACTTTGTTATCTGCTTTTCCAGTCAACAATCTTCCCATTTATATATATTTTTATATTTTTTAATGGTAATTTTTTAAAATTTTATTTTAATTGTTATTTAAGTACAGTATTCCTTCTTTTATTCCCATCCCAGTCCACTCCCCCAGTGCTCCCCACCTCCCTCCCATTTCCACCCCCCTTAGTTTTTGTCCATGTGTCCTTTATACTTGTTCCTGTTATCCCGTCCCTTTTTCCCCTGAAATTCCCTCCCCTTTCCCCTCTGGTTACTGTCAGCCTATCCAGTGTGTATTTAGATTCCCCCAGTTAATTAAAAATGTCATTTAGAGCTGATTTCTTCAAACCATATCAATATAAAGTACCATACATTATATCTGATCATTATGCCCTCAAATATATTTTAATCTAGAACTACCACCTTTTTTAAATGATACTAACTTTTTGAACGAATGGGGCCAATTGATCTACAAAATGTCCTACCTTTTGCACTTGTCTACTTGTTTCTTGTAGAATCATTTAGTTTTTCTCTCTGTATCTATAGTTACATCTTTACCTTAATGGTTTCAAGTTAAACATGCTTAACTAGAATAAATCTTAGGTGCTATTTTTGTACTCCTGGTATATCACATCAGAAAATAGACACTATGAGGTTGACTTACCATTGGCGAAGATGAGACTGATCACTAGTTTATGTGATACCATATCTTTCTATTGCACGGTTAGATTTTTCCTCTTGCAAGTATGGGACTTAATGCTTCCTTCTCCATAAAACATTCATTTAATGGATTTTAACAATTTTAACCTTGCATTTGTGATTTCTTTTAGGGTTTGCAAAATTTTTTCCTAACTCAAATTACTCCTCTTTCATATTAGCTGGTGACAGGCATACCTGTAAAGTAGAGCTTTTCCCATGAACTGAGGCTTTTGGATTATCCTGAAATATAATTATTACTGTAAGGGCAATAAAAATACTTAAATTTTTACCTTTAGTATCAGTTTTCAAAGTAAGGAGTTGTTTAATAGCCACCTCAAAGAGGGACAAATGAGTTTTTCATTTTTATTTTTTAAAATCATTTTGGATTTTAAAATCACTTTCTTTTTTAAAATTGCTCTTGGATTTTTATTGATTTAAGCTGTTCCAACCCACTACTATCATTTTTTGATGCTAAAGTTGACACAAAATTTACTAGTGGGAAATCCTTCACGCTGTCTGCTTGGTCCTCATGACATAATCCTATTTCTCCATTTAATAAAATAGTACAATTTTATTTTAATGTTTATTTTAAATGTTTAATATGAATATAATATACATATATTAAATTGTACAAGTCAAAGTGTGCAGCTGAGTGAGTTAGTACAGAGTGAACACATCCATAAAACTGTCAGGCTAGGTTAAGAAATAGAAGATTAGCTTGGACCTAGAAGGGTCCTCATGCTGCATCCAAATTATTTTTCTTCTCCCAAAATGTCGACAATATTCTGACTTCTAATTGCATAGAAAAATGCAGTTTTTATATAGATTTATGCAGAATGTGTTTACATTTGCTCTTCTTGCTCAAAGTTATGATTGAGATTCACGTATATTATTGTGTGTGTCTTCATCAGATTTATTTGAATAGATTTCTAGTGTATGCTGGTGTCACTATTTTTTCCTGTCTTGTCAGACATTGTTTGCAGTTTGGGGCTATTTTAAATGATTCTTCTATGAACACTTTTAAAGATTTTTATTAGTGCATATGTACCCATATTTCTGTTGAATGCATACCCAGAAGTGAAATCTTTGAGTTATGTAGTAAACGTATGTGAAATCCCTTTCCTGAAGTGGTTGTTCCAGTTGCATTCCAATACTACTGTATGGGATTTCCAGTTGCCCCTAAATCTAATCAATACTTTATTTGATTTTAGCTGTTCTAGTGCATGTGTAGTGGATTCTCATGGCAAATTTAATTATCATTTAGCTGGAGACTGGTGAAGTTGAAAACATTTGCAAATATTTATCGGGTATTTATTTGTACAGCCTCTTTTGTAAGCTGCTTCTTCATAACTCATACCATTTTTTCAATTGGATTGCTTTTCCTTTTATTGTTGGAAATTTTGTATGTTCTGCATATAAGTCATTTGTCAATTATATGAGCTGTGAATAATCTTTTTCTAGCCTTTTGGCTTGCTTTTGAAACTGTATTGGTGCCTTTTTCAGGGCTGCAATACTGAATTTTAATGTTCAAATTATTAACATTTTTATGTCCTACTTAAAAAAATTTTGCCTGCCAAAACCCTGAAGATATTTTTCTATGTTATCTTGCAAAATTATTATTGCTCTTCCTTTCCCATTTAGATGTATAAGAAATGGAAATGGTTTGGGCAAATAATGTGAGGTAAGAGTCTAGATTTGTTTTTTCTGATGATACCCAATTGCTAAACATATACTGAGAAGATCATCCTTCCTATACTACAGTTCCCTCATCGTCATAAATCAGGTTGTTCTTTTTTAGGATTCTATTTGGTTATATACTGGTCTAGGTACCCTTGCAATAATTCTTCACTTTTTTCATTACTGTAGCTTATATAGTAGGCTTTGCTTGATACCTAATGCTATAAGTACTTTATTCTTTTCTAAGATGTTAACTACCCTTAGCCTTTCATATTTACATTTAAATTTTGAAATTAATGTGTCAGTTTTTGAAAATAAATAAGCCTGCTAAGTCCAGGATTGTTATTGTATTCAGTGGATTGATTTAGGAGAATGAGTACATTTATAACTTTGAGTTTCAAATCTATGGTATATATTTACCTATCCACTTACATAGGTTTGATTCAATTTTACTCAATGCTATATAGTTCTGCAGAGATTTTACATGTATTGGGTAAGCTTTATTTCAAAATACCAATGTTTTTGATTTTAATCTTCTATTGCATAAGAAATATAATTTTTAGTGTCAGAAACCACACTAAACTATGTTATTTCTACTAATTAGTAGAAAGGTGTCTTGAACATTACATGGACACAAACACATAGACCAAATAGGAGAGTGATAATTTACCCTTTCTGATCATTTTCTTTCACTCCTTGCTTTCTTGTACTGGCTGTAAATAAAATAGGTTGAAATGGAATAGAAGTGATGAACGTAAGTTGCCTAACTCACTTTTTATCTTAGAGGGAAGATTTTAACATTTTACCCTGAAGAAGGATTTTTGCTGCAGATTTTTCCTCATATTTTGGAAGATGATTATCAAATTTTAAAAGCTGTCATTTGCTGAGGTTTTATGTGCATTTGTTTTATTTCCAGTGCATGGCATTTTTCATAGATTTTAGAAAATCACCTGAGATGTCTTTATTCACTAGTAAATTATATGATCGATTTTTAAATGTACTTTTGTCATATTTGGGGTGAGGGGAATAACACTTCAAACTAACTGGAAAGTTGCAAGAAAAGTACAAGGACCTGCCATATAATCAGATTTTCCAAATGTTTACATTTTGCACATTTGTTTATTATTCTTCCCCCCTCTTTATTTCATCATTTAAGAAAAAAGATCGTCAAATGTGCCCCTTTATACCTAATGGGGTTGATATCCTAAAAACAAACAGACTGCCAGTGGCTGGAAAGGAGCTGGGGGTGGGATGAAAGATGGTGAAGGGATGAACTGAAGAGCATTTGTGCACAGCCCGTGGACGCGGACCACAGTGTGGGGATTGGCTCGGGAGAGGGCAAGGGTGGGGTGGGTGGAGGTGGGGAAAAGGAGGAAAAGCTGGAACAACTGTAATGGTGTAAACAATAAAAAATATTAAAGAAAAAACACATCTTGCATAGCTACAGTATAATTATCAACATGAAAGGTGATATTGATATTTGAATATTATACCATTCTTGTATTTCTGGAATAAAAAGAAATATTTCATGATATATTAAGCTTTTTATGTGCTACTGAATTTGTTTTGCAATATTTATGTAGGATTTTTGCATCAGTTTTTATGAGACTGGATTGTGCTTTTCTTTTATATAGCGCCTTGTCAGTTTTTCTATCAAGATAATGTTGGCTTCATAAAATGTGTTGGAAAGGGTTTCCACAGTTTCTATTCTCTGTAAGTGTTAAACTAGAATTATTATCACTTTTTTAAACTTTTAAAAGAAGTTGCTGCTGATTTCTTATCAGATTACTCAGATTTTCTATTTTTCCTCTGTGTTTTAGTAATATTTCTCTTCAACTTTATCTACTTATTCTAAATTTTCATATTATGGCTACAAAGTTGTTTGTAAGGTCATGTTAATAATTTTTGAAATCACATTTATTGATGCATAGTCTATATTCATTAAAAGTTACCTTTTGTAAACCTGGAGTTGTATGATGTTGGCAAATGTGTACAATCATGCAACCACCACCACAATCAAGATATAGAGTATTTCCATCATGCCAGTAAGTTCCTTCATGTCCCATTGTGCTAAATCCCTAAACCCTACCTACAGCCCCTGGCAACCAGTCACCTGAATCTGTCTTCATTGTTTTGCTTTTCCAGAATATTATATAAATGGAATGGAATAGTTCCTAATCCTTTGCATCTTTTGTGAGATTAATCCATGTGTTGCATGGATTTGAAGCTTTTTAAAAATGAATTGCTACTATTAAAATATTGTATGTATCAGAATTTGTTCATCAAGAGTTGGTTGATATAGGACACTGTGACTAATGATGCTAGAAACATTTACATATTGGTATTTACATGGACTCTTCACATCTGGTTTTGAAGTAAATTTTTAGGACAGCAATTTCTGGGTCATTTGTAAGTAAATGTTTGACATTATAAGAAACTACCAAACTGTTTTTTGGTATGACTATATCACTTTGCACTCCCCACCAATGAAGTAGGAGATTTATTTTGCTGAACAGCCTCATTAGCACTTGGTATTCCCAGTTTTATTTTATTTTTAAATTTTAGTCCATCGAGTATACAGAGTGGGGTAAAAGCAGGTTTATAGTTGTTTGTATAGAAAATAACATAATTAATAAATAATAACACAAAAATAAACTCCATCTTGTGTACTCACAACCGTAAACCTACTTTTGCCCCATCTCGTGTTGACAGTGGCCTTTCATTGTGCTTTTAATTTGCCCTTCAGTAGTGTCTAACGATGCTGACCATGCTTTTATTTACTTACTGCCATTTGTGTATTTTCTTTGGTGAAATGTTTGTTCAAATTTGTTTTCACACTTTAATTTTTAAATTACAATATGTAAATTTATTTATATTCTGCCCATATTTTATATCTTTAGTTTGTAAAACACTGAGAGGATTATGAAAAATGTTCTCTGAATCTGTAGTGTCTTACATCTTATGTTTCACCATTAAGTGGTGCGGAGTTGTGATTACAGATTAAAAATGTAAGGAAGAACTAGGGATAAGCACTTTTGTGCCATTAAAGATTACATTGTTTTCCTGGACTAAATTTCCAAACTGAAACTGATCCTAGCTACATGTTTTTGATCACACTCAAAAAACATCACCAGGAGGTAACTCCAAACATTGGAAAAATGATGTTTATTTCTAGTCTACTTCTGTTCCTTTAAATTTGTCACAACTTCCCACACAGTTATTCCAGGCAATTACTTCATGTTTCTCTAATTCATTTTCAAGTCAGAATTGTAAACTCTTTCTCTCTGGATTTCTTGAACTGATGGTATCTGTGGGAATTATGCTTTGGAAAGCAAGACACAAAGCTAACCAAAAGTCAAAGTTTTCATGAGCAATGAAAAATATCTAATACTATATTGTCAGTATACTTCTATAGTTTGCTTCAAGATCTGATGAAGTCAAACATATAAATCTCAGAAAACAGAAGGATAGAGACAGATTTTT
>PVKM010010447.1:0-34878 GCA_004027735.1 Carollia perspicillata
GCAATTGTCACAGCCATTGGAACAATGACACACGGCTTGTTTTTTCTCTTTCTTTCTTTTCTTTCGCTTTCTTTCTTTTCTTCATTACTCTCTCCTTCTCTCTTTCCCCACCTCTCTCTCTATCTCTCCCTCTCTCTCTCTCTCTCTCTCTCTCACACACACACACACACACACACACACACTAACATTTACATATTTTTCTGGAATGAAAAAAATTAAAATCTCTTGTAATAGCACAGATAGAGGCTGGTAAAGGTTTTACATTAGAGTGTTGGTAGTGGGTATGATAAGAAAGGAACAAATAGGGCTTATACTTATGCTACCTCTGTTGACCAAGAGATTGTCAAAAATAATTTTTCATGCCAAAATGTACACTAAATTCATATAATTCAATGAGTGTTTAAATTTGCCGAATCACGACCTTTTGTCACAAAATCCACTTATCTGCACTCTATCTCTCACAAGAGTTCACAAATGCCAGCACTCTGGTCACTCATATGTCATGCTTTTGTAAGATAGCTTCCTTTTAAGGTAATCACACCTTTCAAGGCCTACTGTGTAAATATACTTTAGCTAATATTTAATGACAACTCATTTTCTACTTGACATCATAGGATGGACTTGTTATTATCTTTTTTATCAGGAAAGGTCCTATGTAATTGAATCTTTTTTTCCACTAATAATATTAAAAATAACTCTTCTCCTACATGGACAGGATAACTTCATTTTTTTGTCAATTTTAACTTGACCTAATACATTCAAGGACAAATAGGAGATTAAAAAATGGGGGGAAGGAATTCATAAGATTTAAGTTCAAGGAATGAGAAACCATTAGGTAGCAATATTATTTATTATAATGCCCCTGGCGTTCTATAGTTTTCCTAGAATATAAATAGTAGTTGAGTAAATTTTTCATTGAATAGCTACTCTCTTTACATTGTAAAGATTAAAAACCTGAAGAAAGAAAACAATCACTTGCCCTGGATGTGGGTAATCTAATTCTCTCTTCACCGAACAAAGAGCCTGAGTGACAGCTAGTTAGAGATAATAGTAACACTCTGATATGTGTTCCTCTCTTTTTTGAGATTCACTTCTGCCTATATATTCCAAATCCAAAATATTCTACATCCTCACTCTCATATTCTGAAGCTACATTAACCATTAGGTTTGAATGAGGATCTCTGAAGAATCATAACTAACTGGGTAAGAGTACCAGAAGAAGCCAAAGGAAGTGTGGAAATACTTCTAAATGTGATGGAAAAAGAAGAAAATAAGGTCGATAAAAAAAGACCTTGACAGGTAGCCTGGAGTCATATTCAGAAAAAAAAAAATCTCCTTTTTCAGAGTTTAAGAAATCAGGACATTTTGTATTTCCATAACTCATTTTGCAACAGCCTTGCTAGAATTAGTGATATACGCATGACACTTGTAAAAAGCAGTAAGCAATATCACTCTGAAAAAGAGCAAGTACTAAGGGTAAGATTTTGTGTATTATTGAAATTTACCCTTGATTAATCACCAAACTATGATGCTGTTTAGAACAGCCATGCTAATAATGTGTTGGACCTAGGTAGGCACAGAAGCTGAAACTCATTTGTGCAGAAAGGGAATAAGGGCAGAAGTGGAAAGAATAAATTTAGCATCACTTTTTTCTCCAGGAAAATGCCTGAACTTATTAATAATACAGTAAGTTAGGAGAAGGAACCTAGCATACTACCCCAACATGTAATTTATGTGGTGTTACAATGGAAGAGGAACCGGTGTTGATTTACAAGTAATTCATACTGATCAGGTACTTATACCAGATCCTATACGATATTTGACAGTACAGAAAAGAAATTCTGTGGTTATCTTGTGGAATAAATCTTTCATACATTTGTTAATGAAGAGAGAAGAATTCACAAAAAAATAAAAGCTATTTCCTCAAACCAAAAAAAAAATTGTTCTTGACTGCCCTATCACACATATTTATGGGAAAAAAATCTGTTGCAATAAATG
Organism: Carollia perspicillata; assembly: GCA_004027735.1. Classification (NCBI taxonomy): domain Eukaryota; kingdom Metazoa; phylum Chordata; class Mammalia; order Chiroptera; family Phyllostomidae; genus Carollia; species Carollia perspicillata. The sequence goes on from PVKM010010447.1 coordinate 1,999, forward strand.
ACTGAAAAATGCTTGTATTTCAACTGGGAAAATTAAAAAAAGAAAACAAAAGTCCCTTTTATCTATTAGTTCCTCAGCAACCTAAACCATGTGTAGACTATTTTCTCTACTATTATTAATATATAAACCATATAGGATCCAGGAACTCTCAGAAGCTTTTAATAAGGCAACTACACACTTCAATAGCTGATTAAACTTGCAGCATCTCTTACTTTCTGTGTAATTTTTCTGTGAATATATCTATCATTGTTTATACAGAAATAATTCGATTAAAAATGTCAGTTTAAAAGATTGTCATACTTTTTAATTTAAAGGGCACTATGGCTGCATATTCATATTTGATTTTTAGAATATTTTCCCTATACCTCAACATAAAAGTCATGTTCTCCTTGGCTTTATATCTGTTATAGACAATACCTAAATTTACTAACCTTAGGTATTGACTTTCAGAGAAATTATATGAACTAAAACATATTTTGCAATGCTAGACCTCACAAACTATATCTGAAGTCATTTAAGCAATCTAGCAGTAAATAAGAACTAAAAGGAAAGTAAAAGTGAAAGACATCAATATACAACAGATGGATATTTTTTGAAGAATGCATCCTGCCATAATGTAATTATCATTCAAATGAAACTATCTTATACTTAAATGCTATTAGAAAGTCACTAATGAAACCTCCTTGTTTGGGATTGAAAATAAAGGGTATACTACTCTATAGTGAACAGTGCCAATAAATTTCAGTGTATGTCAATAAGACATCATATTTTTTCAAACAAATAATGTTTATTGGGCAGAACACTATTCTGATATTAGTAAGGGCTTGCTGACCGATTTATTTAAAAAAATAGATTGATAGTAGTTGAATTTTTTCCCTGCACTATTGCCTTGTAAAAAGTAGAATAAACATAACAAGCATTAGAGCATTTGGTATTTGAGGATGAACAAAAAGATTAAAATATTATTTGGTTATAATGCAATGTAGAATTGGATTGCTGACAGAAATGCTTTTAAGGTTGAAGAAGGTTTTTTCCTAACTGTAATTCTCTAATATGTAGCAATATAAACCTATTCTTACAAACAGATAACAAAATAAAAATATAAATATCATAGTACATGTCTAGCCCTATACAAATATATTCATGGTTTTTGACATAGCATAAAGAAAACATTTATTTTACACTTCGAGTGAACTTAGACTATATATTAACAGCTTTAAAATATTACCACCTTGAGCATTTTAATGTTTTTCTTGGTGTTTACAACAACAGATCTGGTCAGAAGGGAAATAAGACTCTGTGGATTCTTTATTAGAACACTCTGATGGAAAGAATCAGTGTTTTAAGACAAGGGAAGGGAGATAGTTTATATTTTTGTTATTGCCTTGATAAATACAAACTATTATTACAGCAGTCTCTCATTGTCATGTACCAATGATTCCTGTTGGATTTATAACTGCCCACTGACAATTATAACACAGATAATGCTGTAAAAAGGAAGCCAAATAATTAAATAACTAAAGGTATTTTAGATGAAGTGTATTAAACAATATAACTACTTACTTAAGAGGCTTCATTGTTTATCCAACTTACAGCCCTATTTTCATGGCTGGCCTTGTTGCCACCTTTAGGTAGATAGCCCACAGCTCCCAAATGATCCAACCTCCCAATTCACCCATGGCTGGTTGGCAAGGGATGGGCATCTTGCGCTAGTCAGGTTGAGTCCATGTATAACTGGGTGCAGCCAGGGCCCCCCAAATGAAAGATTTGAAACAGGTTCCAGAACTTGGGGTGTCCAGGAAATATAAAATATAGGATACCTCCCCAAGAAGGTGGGCCTCCATGGGGGATGGGAGATGTGCAGCAGGGCCATTGAGAGTTACTTTGCATATCAACAGCTGGCCAGCTTCATACCTGATATGAAAACATTGTTATTTTGCATATAAATAGCAGACTAGGTAGGAAGATGGGCGTGACTTTGACCCATGACACAACTGGGAGGCAGCTCTCCCTGGTTACAGCGCCTGTGTGAGAATTTGGAGATGGGTCGCTCCACATCACAGGGCCACACCTGCCTGGATTTATTATGGCAGCCAAGAAAGACAAAGAATACAGGAGTTCTGGCAGGTGTAGCCAGTTGTGGGGGGAGTCAGAAATAGGGTTACAGAGGAAGATTCATGCTGGGATTTAAACCAAAGGGCAGCACCTATGCCGGTTCTAACCAGATAGTTTTGGGAGCATAAAGGAGGCTCCCATGACCATGTGGCTTAGGAAGCAGGCAAAAAAGATGTAGTAGCCATGCAGAGCTCTCTCTTAGGGGTTTGAAAGAATTCAGGAGAGACAGTGCAGGAGGAAAGGGGTGAAAGGACTCTTGATGATGGGCCATGAGAAGGTGCCTGTGGTTTTGGATTAAGAACTGGAAATCATGGCGGTAACAGACCTAATGGTGCTGGGAACCCTAGGAGGCCTGCCAACATGGATTACTGGGAGGAACCAAAAGTCTAACCAAACTGTGGACTTCTATTTTTTCCTGAGAAAGGGTACTCATGACTGGCCTGGTTGGGTAAAGAGGAGGGGGAAGGACTGTGTGTGTTTGTGGGTGTTTTAAGAAACTTTGGAATTTTAATGGTGAATTCTATCTTTACTCTAAATCTGTATAGCTTTTGAATAAATAGTCTCTTTCCTTTTCAACAAATTCTGGCATTGAGAACCATAGTTCCTAAGTGTGGCGGGCAAAGAACCATAGTACAGAGAGACCCCAGGGGAGGGGGTTTGTTTTGGTAACAGTATCTGGAACCCTCCAAAGTGTCCATTCAGTAACACATGTACTAACATATCATGTAGAATTGGGTCTAGAACTGAAGTGATGGTTAACTGAAAAAGGGTAAGATGGGTTTATGGTAGGAAAAAAAAAAAAAAGGAATCCATAGAAGAATGAAAAAATCAGATCACAAAGACAGAATTATGCAGTCCCTGAGAATTAAGAAGTATGAGAGAAAACTTGTTTTTGAAATAATTCAAATACTGAACACAAGATATCATACAAATTAAATGACAAATAGAAATTGAACAAATTTAAATGACAGAGAGAGGACAAAAAATAGAATTAAAAACAAAAACAGATTAATGAATTAACTGGCAAACATAATTTATTGCCTAGGCCATAATGTTAACACAGATGCCTTAAAGCAGGGGTGTCAAACTCATTTTCACCGGGGGCCACATCAGCCTCAAGGTTGCCCTCAAAGAGCTGAATGTAATTTAGGATTGTATAAATGTAACCACTCCTTAACAGTGCTGCCTCCGGGTAGAAACAAGGTGCCAGACCAAATAAAACAAGGTGGAGGGCCAGGTTCAGCCCTTGGACCTTGTGTTTGCCACCTGTGCCTTAAAGGCATAGCTTCTTGCTAAAATAACAGACTTATGGACCAGAAAAAGGAGATAGGAAAAAAAGAAGGTGAGAAATCTTATCCAACACATCTCTGTAAAGAAAAAGATGAGGAGCAAGGTAATTTTTTAATTTGTATTTTTACATAAATCCTTGAGTCAAAATAATCATGACAAGCTAATCGACGAAGGATTTAAAAACTGAATTAAACCAGCTGAAAGCTAATGATGAATTATCCTAAAATCTCCAAACACAATGAAATGTGACCATAAACATGTTATTTACATTCTGCTACAAAATGCTGGTCTCTAGTGTTATATATCCAAAAGAGAATTAAGACGAATAAAGAAAAGAACTGCATTGCCAGTCTCGTTTTAGGTAGTAATTATCTAAATGAGCTTTCTGTTATATGTCACTGTTCATTGGATTCTACAGCTAATTGCCCTAGTGTGAAAACATCATGTAAATATGTGGTAATTCCTCAGTTGAATGCTACATTAATAAAACAAACAACTATACCTATCTAAAATGTTTGAAAATACTTCATACAACTTAGCAAAATTACTTCCATGCTGTGTACATAACTAGAGTGCTTATTTGGATTTAGATTAGTAGAAAAAAGTTATATTTTGCCTAATCATTGTCCTCACATTATACATTCTTATAAGAGCTTAAGCTTTTCATAATAAATTCTTTTCCCAGTGACTGCTGGATGAATATCCAACTACTGTACATTGGGACTCTGTAATTATCAAACATCTTCACAAAAGTAAAAATCTAACACCTTTACTTCAGTAATAATTATAACGTCACCTTTAGGAAATAGAACAAAAATTGCACAGGATAGATAAACAAAACAATATTAAAAATACATATAAGTGCCACTGAACTGATTGAAAGAAATAGAATGAGAAACTTTACAGAAAAAATGTTTTTAGCCATTTAAGTTGTCAGTATTTTAGTCACTTATTTGAATATTGATACAAAACCAAGCAGGATTATTAAAGATCCTGTAGTAGACCAAAGCCTACCATCCATTTAAAGAATCTTATCCTTTAACATAATTTAAACACTACCAGTGCTTTCCATGGTATGTCTAACTTCTCTCATTGTCTTTCACTTCACTCTGCCTCTTGTGGAGAGTTATTATCTCATTCCAAGAAAATGTAAGACTTTTCCTTAACCAGTCTAAGTCCTAAATTTACCTATGATGTCTTCTTATATTACAACCCAGTTACATACTATTTTAAAGATCAGTGACTTATTTGTGCAGATGCCCATCCCCACAGACACAAGTGGAAAGCTTACAGAAGCACATAAAGCCAAGTCATTCAACCCATTTATTAGCCGAAGTTGTGAATATAACACGTCAGAACAGCAGACTACATATGACCCTGGTAAAATATTCTGCCTGTTCTACTCAAAGTGTATTTCTGTTATCAGTAGCATAGATAATACCTAAAAGCATGTTAAGAAAGCAGCATCTCCAGCACCTAGACCAGGTCATGGGAATCTGCCTTCTAACAAGATCCCCAGGTGATTCACTTGCATATTAAAGCTGGAGATGCACAGCACTACACAGTTTAAGCAACACAGAACTCCCAAGTACTTGGCAGTTAATCAGTAAGAAAAAAAAAACAAAACCTAAAACAGTCTGCACCCTCCTCTTCTTCAATCCCCTACCACTATCCTTTGAAAAATCAAAGATAAACAAATAAACAACATGACCAATGGTCTGCTCTGCCTGGGAGATTCTGACCACTAAATTTATATTACATCTCAGGGGAAACATCGAGTTAGCTACAGGAGGTTAGTTTGTTCATTTGTACAGCTTTACAAGCAGGGACAAGCTCTCCTAGGTGGAAGACACATTAAATGCCTATTTTTGATTGCCATCTCACTGGGTTGTATTGACTGGCTTATTTTCCTCCTAAGGTAGTCTGAGCATTCTGTTCTTTGCAGTTGTTAGAAGAGTGGTACCTTCATTCTTCCAAGAATGCTTCTAAGAATGCTATGTGCTTCATGCCTCTTTCCCTGACTTCCAACAAGAATCATTCTGAGAATGTAACTAGAAAGATCCCCTATTGACAAAATGCTTTCCAGCTGAGACAGAGGGAGAGCTGGACATTTTCATATGCGTTGACTGGTATGACATTTAAAGAGAGGAGTTAAAGTTTTATCAATTAAATTATAGCAAAAGCAGTCTAGCTCTACTCTTAGATGATAGTTTCATAAAGGTAAGGGCTATTGTCTACTTTGTTATTGCTGTATTTCCATATAGTACAAGCATGTGACATTATGTTCTCTTGTTAACTTCTACAATTGTATTGAATCAAATTGAATTGAATTATAATCAATCCTTTCAGTCTAATCAGACAGTGAGGCCTTCATTTGACAGTAGGAAGTGCCTACAAAACAGGAGCCTTGAGTTACAGTCATACTTCTATGGCAAAAAAAATTAAAGAGTCATGATAATCCTCCTGAAAGAGCTAACTGTAAATATTAGACACTGTTTAAAACATCAGGATATCTGTGGTATAAGCTGAGATAACTCATTAGTTTATTTCTTTTGATTATCAAGGTAAAAATAAAAAAGGAAGACTATGTATCCATATAATGGAATAACATGCTGATTCTGCCCAAGCATTTAGTAGCCATTTCTAGAGCTTCAATGGAGAATACTGGTTCTGAATACTGTTTGCTGGGCAAATCAGGCAATCTTTCTTTATCATTCATGTATTCCCATGCACAGCACCCTGAGAACACTCCCCTCTCTTACCTTAATCTGTACTGAATCCTCCTAGACATGGCACTGAGTGGCTGCTTTAGGGATTCCCAGCATGACAGCCCTGGAAATGCCCCTTTCTCCTGTGTCCAATCCTCTGTGTGCGGGTTTCTATGTCCTCCCTCTTTCTCTTTAATGTGCTCTGTGATTTTGTAAAATACTCTCTTCAATATCTTTTTGAGAGAGCAAAAGAAGTAAGACTTTTAGGATTTTCTATACATGAAAAATATTTATTCGACCTTCTTATTTAATTAATCATTTGAATGGCTTTTCAAATTCTAGGATGATATCATTTCCCTTAAGAACTTTGAAAGCACTAGTCTATTGACATTTAGCTTCAAGTATTGTTTTGTGAATACTAGTGCTATTATTTTATTAAGGTATAGATCACATACCACAAAATTCACCTTTTAAGATGTCAAATTAAATGGTATATTTTATATGCAAAATTTTGTGCAACTATCACCACTTATCTAAGTTCAAAACATTTCACCACTCCCAAACAGAATTCTGATTTTACTTGAATACACCTGCCCTTGGCCAAGCCTTATCCCTGAGAACAGATACTCTATAGCAAGTTATCTCTAGAGTACACTTCCAGTTTTCAGTGGTACATAAGAGAGGTATTTACTGGGCATGTGGCATGGGAGATCATGACCCCGCTTCTGAAAACCTGCCTTTTAAAAAAGACTCTCAGCTGATCTCCTTGAACATCCAGTTGCATCACCTCCACCTTTTCGTTGTATCCGGTACACCTATTTGGTGTAACTTTTGTATATTTTGTATTATAAATCATACTGGACACGCTTTCCAGGATATCCTCATTCACAACTTAGGTTCATCTTTTCTGAACAACAAAGTCAATTATTAAGAATCCATCTGTTCTTAATAATAATAAGCAGCCTGTTGGCTGATTCCAAATTATTTTTGCCATTGTCCCTTCTTAAGTATTCTTTTTTCCTTTGTAATAATAATAACGAAAACTCTTTACTATCTTTTAGTAAGACACCAAAAGGAACTGGAGTGAAACATGATTTTTTTTTAAGTAGCTGCAGAAACTCATTCTACCATGAATGTAAGTTATTTACTACCCAATGGAATTATGTATGTGGCCAAGAAGAATAGTCAGCACTTGGTGCATATATCTAGTCACCCAATACTAAGCACACACACACACGAGAAACAAAAATATGTAGAAATAATAATTCTGTGATGATCAGAAAAATAATTAACTAAATCATATACAAAAATCTTTAAAACCAATGTACTTGTTGCTATGTTTGAGGATAAAGGCTATTCTCAATTTATTTATTGACAGGTTAGATAACAAAGAGGCAGTAGAGCTTCTAACTAAAATATTCATTAGGGATAGTATCCCATATATTTGGGAACTGATAATTATGAAAACAGAACATTATTGCTTTGATGCCCATAATCATTTGCTGCTGATAAAACTGTGAATCTATCTGACTCATAAAATCTTCAAAAGATAGGCTTACTTTCAAAAGTTCCTAAAGTTATATCCCAGAATTATTTTATATGATGAATTCAATATGTGTATTAAACCTGATCTGGATTCATAACACATGACAAGCACATTATACACAATGAGTGCTTAATGAATATGTTTTATGATAGTAAAATTATCTAACTGATGCACTAAATCTATTTTTCAGTGTTTATATTAAAATAGGAAGGCTTCTTCAAGTAGGCTATCTCATTAAAGCATCTACATCATGATGATTTTCATGTACAAATTGAAAATGGAGAGAACATGTTTCCTTAATCATAGGAAGTCTCTGAGACTTACAAACTTTTAAAGTACTGTAAGTGCAAGATCTATATAATATTAAATGTATGAGATGTATGAACCTCAGAATTTGCTATTAAACACCAAGAAGAATCTGATACTGTTATGTATGACATTTTTTCCCCAAAATATTTTAGATAGGTTTGAGGATTGGAGGGTGTTTTACACTATATTTTAAAATGGTGGTTGTGTGTATGTATGTATTTATGTGTGCTGTAGACTAGATATCCTTATGTGTAAATTGATTTGCTTCTCAAAGAATAAGAGTGCACATTTTAAATATTTGACTTATAGACAAATTTGGGTTAAATATTTAAAAATAAGCAATATATCATGTAGTGAGGAAAACTGAATCTAGAGAGGGGATTTTGAGTCCACAGAGCTTGGGTAATTACTGGACTGCTCTAAGCTTCAGGTCATTTACTCAAAATATATTGATTAAATGCCAATGTTCCAGGCACAGTTCTGGGCATTGATAAGAACAAAGACAGCTCTTTCTTATTAGGATTCTACTGAAATAACTTAGATGGAGATGATGATGTCTTAGATGAAGATGACAATGATAAGACTAGTGTGTTCTGGTCTCATTGTTAGATACTGAATATATTCTTGAAGTCCAACTTACATGTTTTTTCTCATGGACTATATATGGAGTATACTTGAGAAAAAGAGAAATCAACAATGCCACAAATATTTTGCTCTGAGCTCCTAAAAGGATAGCATTGCCATTAACTAACATGGCAAAACTGTGTGAAGAGACTATTTAAAGGTGAGGGGATATTAGGAGTTCAGTTTTGGACAAGCTTAGTTTGATCTGACTATTCAAATGAATATGATTAATCAAACAAACCCTTGAATATGTTCATGTGGAATTTAGGGGAGAAATCTGTGGTACCTTTCATGTGTTCTGTAGTGTAAGTCATTCGATTTCTTCTAAGCTTTCCTCATTCAAAACTTAGACTTACTTGTCTGAACAACAAAGTTAATTGCCAGATATAAAATTGAGGACAGAAAGTAGATGACGTTTGAGAACACAAGACTGGATGTTATCATTAAAGGAGCCGATATAGTGAGAAAAGAGAAAATGTACAAGCTGGCTTTAATCAAGGTTCACATTTTTTTCCACATAAAGCAACTAAAAAGCAAACAAAGGCAGCAAATAAAGTGAGTAATTTGAATGACTGAATATTGACTTTAAGCTGCAAAGGAAGAAAAATACGAAGACAATAAATGGGAAGTACAGTAAATGTTGATATGATCAGTGGGTTAGAGGTTAAACAGGGAACAAGAACAGAAAAAAGGATTGTTAGGTAGGAAGAGAGGAACTGGTAATTGGAAAGAAACAGGACCAGATGAAGCAGATCATGGAAAGGTTGCATTTGTTGGTAATAACAAAGTTTACAGTATGGCCATAAGTAATAAAGTGGCTATAATACTACGGAGGGCAAAGTCATTGGCTGAGAAGGTCAAGGAGCTGAGAGACCAGGATATTGAAAGAACAGTCCACACATTTTTTAAATTACTACAAATCATGACAGGAATAGTGTTAGAGAGTGACAGTGAGCCAGGGCTTAAATTTTTAATAAATTAGGTGAATGACAAGGGTGGCAGTGATAAATGAAATAATAAGAGGTAATGGTCAGTACAGTCTAGTGGCATGAAATTCAAAGCAAACTGTTTTTAATGGACACAAAGGGGAAACAGTCTGGCAACATCAATGAGGAGCGAAGGAATGTCTATGCCTCATCTAAGTCTAGTCGTCTGAGGAGGGTGAGAATGGAACTGTCACCTTTAAAGGAGGATGACAGGCGGTGAGGGAGAGGCAGGTGGTAAAAAATTCAAGAAAATAAAAAACGATCACAAAAATGTTTGGCTAAGAATGAGTTATTCAGCATCTTTCTGGGGACCGATTTGAAGAAAAGTAGCAGGGTTTCAAGAGCTGAAAGATGAGAAATGAAGCGTGACAGGGAGATGTACAGATATGTGTGGGATCAGTCCCACAAGTGACAGTGTCTGGAAAACCTCAGTTTCCGGTGGTAATCGATACATAATTTTGACATCTGTAAAGTGGAAGTAATAATATCATCTATGTCATGGGGTTTTAAAAAGAGTAAATATGACAAATGTGTGAAGCACTTAGCCCAGCACCTGGCATAATTTAAGTTCATTATAAACATTACCTATCATCTTCATCATCCTCATCAATCAGTCTGACTAGGATACTGAGTCCACAAGGAATAAGCCACATAATTTTCTAGGAATCAAACATTTTCCCTTAGAAACGAATCCCTGGAATTAAAATGTAAGTTGATGAGGAATATGAACCATTACAGAGTAAAATCATTTAGCAAACATTTTCAGAACAATGACAGTTACTTTCCTTCTTACTTTAGAACTTAGGTTTATTGACTTAGTTTCAGTGATTCTATGGTACTTGTCGTGTTGATTCTTTTGATGAAAAGATGAGCAGAATCAAAATGACATTTTACATGTCGGCACTGAGAAATATAAAAGATATTTTAGATTCATTGCATTTTTTTAAATCCACATAGGTTTCTAGTTTCTTTTCAGTTAAAGTAACTCTTTCAATCCCAAGTTGGTAGTTAGCATTTCCATGGGAAAATATCTTCTCAGCTGAAATCTATTTTCTTTCATGAAAATAGAGAAGTAGCCCCATGTTGGATATGGTCTACCAGAAAGTTTTAGAAATTTAAATTTATATTCCCAATCTCTTTTCCGAGGGTATCCTATTTATCCCCTTCCAGCCCTCCCTTGGCTCTCTTTAGAGAGTGTCCTTTGCAAAGAACTCTGTAGTCTATTACAAGTCTGTTCTGTGTTAATTAAAACGGCATCCAAATCATTGGGGTGTCACACTCTCATAGATGTATTGCTCTAGTCTACTTGTAATTAATTCTCCACTCTGCACTAGCAGTAGCCATATCATTGGCCATGAAGGTACTCGGAAGATTAATGAAACTGGATAAAATAAATGGAGTTGTAATTCTGGAGGACAAGCTAAACATTCCCACTAAGCAGACACTGCCAAAACTAGCAGACTGTAGCTCATCTCTTATTGAGCCATGACAGTAAACATTCATCAAGTATAGGGAAATAACACGCTGGCCTTAAAATGTTATCTTACTTTATGCATAGAGACTTGAATACTCTGGCTTGCCTTTTCTAATTAACTGTAAATAACAGTGGGATTGTGTTACAAGATATATATATATATTTATATATATATATAAATATAAATATAAATATATATATATATAAATATATATATATATTTATATATATATATATATAAAATTTCTTTTTCAGCCAGTGCAGGAGGTGTTCCCTCAAACTACTTAATGGGATAGAAAGTCCCATGAAAAAGCAGATGGACAGCTAATAAGCTGTGCTGTAATGTTGAGCAAAATGGCATGATTGGTTAGCGATGTTACAATCCTGCTGAACCTCTCTCAGAAACAGGCAGTAGATCTGAATCATAATTGCAGTGTCCCAGCTCATTTTCCAATCAGACTGCCAGATAAGAAAGGATCTTATTTTGAAGCATTAGCTCTCAAATGGAGCTAACAACCATGTAAAAGCTTCGGTCTTTGGTGTCTGCTTTAGCAATCACAGCTTTTGCCAATGGCAAGGCTTAGCGATCCATAAGCCAACCACTGTGCAAAACTGCTCAGGGTGTGTGGAGCCAAGCTGATAGCCTTAAGGTGGTGCTTTTTTCACTCAAAACCAACCGATGACCTCAAAAGACTGCATAGTGACCAAGAACTAATAAAGACCGATACTAAGAACTATTTTATGTAAACCCTAACCGTGATCCAAATTGGTATAGTTTTCAAGATGGTTCTGATTTTAAAGATGCTGCTCCCCTGTTTCCATGTACTTTTCTCATATGATGTGACCTTACTTGGGAATGCAAAAAATATGGTCTCGAAACTAAGGGTGACTAATCATATTCAATGGCTATTTATTGTAGTTTAATTTTAGCCATTTTTACTTAGAATTACTCTGTAGTCACATGTATGTTCACCTCGTCCACTCACTAATTAGAGCCCTCATTGTGTAACCCCTGGTTGTTAACATGCCTGCTTCACCCTTGGTTGTAAACTGCTTCCAGGCTGACTTATGTTCATAATATTTCTCAAATAATTTCCTCAAATAAACAAATAAAGAAACTGCATTAAACTTTGGAGGAGCTGGTTATATAGGAATAAAAAGAAAAAAATAGTTCCAGATTTTTAGGGAGCTACATATGTAGATGAATATACAGAAGTGAGCATAAATAAAATTATATATATGCATGCATACATATATGATATCTACACATGCATACATGTATGAATCTATAATATGCATTAACTTTTATAATTAAATAAAACATTATATGATCACTCTAAAAATCTATAAAATATAGGCTACCAAAAATTAAAATTATTCGTAATTTCACAATTCTGATTAAAAACTGCAAAATTAAATTTTCACATACAATTTTTCACCTTTGCTGTAAATATCTGAGACATTTATATTTTAACAAAGGATACCATATTCATACATAGCTTTTCCTAACTAATAACATGTTAGTCCATAACTTTTCTAATTTACCTTTAGGATATGAACTCAAAAGTTTTGTCTTTTTCTTCAATTGTGTAGTTCCAACAACTGCAATGTTTTTATATAGTAGGCACTTAATCAGACCAAAATAATTCATTATTCCTTCAGGGTTATTTGTTCTGTACTTTAAAACATAAAGTTTCAACAGTCACACCAGTTGGCTAAGAAAAAAGTCAGGAACAGATTTTCAGAGACATAAATGCCTAGAAGAAAGATCTGGATTCTATATGGTGGAATTTATTCATTTATTTATTTTTATTGATTGATTTGAGAAAGAGAGATAGAGAGAGAAACACCTATTTTGTTGTTCCACCCACTGATACATTCATTGGTTAATTCTAGTCTGTGCCCTGACTGAGAGTCAAAACCATAACCTTGGTGACTATCATTTATTTTTAATAAAAATGGTTTGATTAGATCTCTGCTTTATATTGCTGCCAGTAAAAGTATCCAAAAGTGACATTTGTCACTTTTCATTTCTGATTAATCTATAAGAATAAGAAAGTAAATATCATTTTCAAACATATTTTTCAGAATGCTGATAATTTTAATGGTAAACCCTCTTTTTCTCTCTAATATCAGAGACACTAATGACAATTATGAAATCATGTTGGGTAGCATGGAATGTCCCTCACTGGCTGTCTTATCTGGAGTAATAAAAAAGGATAAGTACAAATTAAGATGTTTAGAGATATAATTTAAAGTCTGTTCATAGAATTCCAAAATCCAAACCATATCTGCATAGTAAATGGCAAGGTACTAAGTAGTTGAGGACAGAAGGCTCCTTTTCTTTTGTGTTACTAGTTGCTGGCTCTTTGGGCTCTAATGCTCCCATTATCAGAAAACACACAAAAAAACCTCCAAACCAGAGAGCAACAAGAGGTAGAGAAATACTTTAACATATGGCCTCCTTATCCTCGTGTCCTGGGAGTCAATGATTTCTTCTAAGCTTCTAAATTCAGGTAACTTCCCTTAGAATCATATGATGTAAGAGCTGGAAAGAACCGTAAAAACCAAGACTCTGAAAAAGATAAAAGTCAGCAATGAGTTTCACCAATTAAGCCAAGATTTGAGATGGTCAATGAGAAAATGTTCATGCATTTAGAGCTTATGTGAGGTGGTACAGGGCATTTTATCAATTGGTACCTTGGTAACATCATATAAATGTCCTAATGTCTTTTAACTTCTAAATAATTTAAGTGGATAACAAATAGTATTTTTAAAAATGGATATAGACCATCAGAGTGCATCATAAGTATACACACTTTTTCAGATGTGTTTGTTGTATGTACACATGAGTGAGGGACTGTGTGTTTATTGAACTATAAAATAAACTTATATTTTTATTTAATGTAGGTAAAAGTAAACAATATTTTAAAGCCACAATTCCAGTCTCACATAAAAGAATTTAATTGAGGGTCCTATTTCTGAACCAGGAGTTGACACTTAACAGTTATACATATGACAAACTCTTTTTCAATGCCTATATGGTATTATGTTCATTTGAAATAAGAGAATATACTACGGAGTTACATCATGTAAAATCATGATTATTCCATTTTCCTTCATTTATAAAGGGTTGAGTGACTTTCTTAAAGTAACACAGCTTTATCTGAGGTATGACAAAATTCAGGCATTCTGATGTACAGTCCAATAATTTCCTTACTAATTCAGATAATATTTCCCCTATAATGGCCATATACAAAGTATAAATACTTTGTGAGCAGCCTATAAAATGACATTTAATTTAATATACAATATTTTTTTCTCCAGTTGATAAGTAAGTGCAACCTGTGAGAATATGCCAGGCATAATGAATATTAACTAAATAGTATTATTATGATGCCCTTTAAATATTTAGGATATTTTTAATAAAATAAGCACTGTTGTCTATTTTTTTCAAGGAATTACGAAGATAAGTTTGAACCCATGCTTTCTCTAATCCCAATATGTTGTGAAGATTTATTTATCTCTAAAATAGATATTAGACAATAACAATATTTAAAAACTCCCACCTAGGACTACAGTTATAGTTTAGATAATAAAACTTTTGTATTAAAATATCTTATTGTCTTTTCTTAACCATTCCCATTAGTCCCATAGCCTTCTCCATTTCTGACACTAAATTGAAGGAGTGCAGAGGGTAGGAAACAAAGCTGAGATTTCTTCAGACCTTTATGAATGCAGTTATCTGGGCCAATATATTCTACCTCTGGGTCATATGTTAAGGCTTATTTAAGGGACCATCTGCGAGAAGCACAAAGGTATGGTATCATGTTGAATGTGGAAATTCATGCTAGTGATAATTACAGTTTAGAAATACAAAGAGATCATTTTTAGCCTGTTAGATTAGTTGAAAACCAGAGAGTTCAAGAAACCCTTGTTTATTTTATTTCCAAATTCTCAGTCTGGTGTATTCTTTTGGTGGGTTCAGCTGGAAAAAGGAGCTGGAAATAGAGGAGCATTATTTCCATATACACTATTTCACATTAAATTTCATTAGTTGTCAAGAGTACTTAAGAGTTCTCTGGGTCGAGAAAGCAGTTTGAAGCAAAGCAGTATATAATATGATTTAATAAATGCCTTTCTCAGAAGTAATTTTATTTAGTTTCCCTCCTTAAATGCATGTGTCTGCATTTAAGCTAAAATACAGTGTCTTAAAATACAATGCTTTTCAGAGATAACTGGGTTTAATAGTAAATCATTAAGCAGGTCAGTGTCTAAGCAGTGAACTCAATTCACAACATAGCTAGAACCTCTTCCAGGCAATCAGAGACCATCTTTACAATTCTAGTATTATGAAGAAAAAAATTAACATTATTCATAGTGCTCCCTTCCAGATAAATGATATACAAGGTCTGTCCAGAAGATATCCAGCCATGTAATATGAAAAATAAAGACATTTATTCAAAAAGATATAAGAAACTTCCTAAGAGGAGAATGACACCTCAGTCCCCTTCAAAGTAGGCACCTTGGGACCTCACACAGTTCTCCCAATTGCCATCAGCTGCTCCATCCATCGTATTTTCCTGAATCTCATCAGTGGTCTGAAATCTCTTCCCTTTCAAAGGTGGTTCTGGCTTTCAAATCTGGGCTATCTGGGAGCTAAGTCACCTGGGTGATGTGATGTTTTATCAAACAACTCTGCACAAGACGTGATGTATGAGAGGACATGGGTCAGTGATGAAGATAACAGTTACCAGTTGCCCATAGCTGCAGCCTTCTGAATCATCCTAATATCCCATGGAGTAATGTTCAAGCTTAATGCAAAAGTTGATGCAGATTTATTCCTCTACTTGATCAGTCATTCTGAATGTAACAGCCACGCAGTACACATGCTCACTCTACAGCATCTATCCCTGCACTGACTAGTACAGTGTAGTCATCATTGTCCACATATTCACATACTAGTCCACTCTCCTTGGCTGCCAGCTTACATAGATGTCCTGCAAATAGTTCTCATTATGTCAACAACGACTGGGCATTTTCCAGACAGGACATTTAATATTCTTGTCAGGTTCCCATGTTGGATGGCCTTCAATTCTTAAATGATGAAAACCAAATGTATGAAAGCACTTTAGGAAAAGATTAAGATTTCATGGAAATTATAGTAAACATTCAGATACTACACAGTGTATATGTTACTAGGCACAGCTATTTGTCCTTTAAAACTTGTCCTGTCAACACTTGTCCCAAACCTGTAATCTGCTAATACTTGCGAGATTTCTTCACCACTTCAGTAAGACTTGAGATATGTTACTCATTAACATAAATATAAAATCCAGAAATTCACTATTACATTATTCCCTGAGCACAGGGGATACACTTAATTTCCCAGCATCCTCAGTTTTTCCATTACTCATATAATTCTTCCACAGTTACACACGGTAATATTATACAACTTGTGACCTACTGGATACCATAGTTAATGAATATCAGAGACCTGAGTTCTAGACCTTCCTTTGCCACTAAGTCACTCTTCGACCTCAGAGATTCTACTTTACCCCTTGGGCAGAAGTTGGCTGCTCTGTGTAATTTTAATGGATTGACAAAAATATGTGTATGTATGTATATATCTACTATGTGATTTCTCTATCTTTGACAAAATCCATGAATGTAAAAATAAAAGCTAAGGCCCTAAGATTTGGCTGACTTCCATGATTGCAGTGTATACAGATTAGTCAATTTGTAATATCCCTTTACATGTACCCATATTGCATTACTATGTTGCTTTAAGGGCATCATGGTAAAAATGCTGATTCTGTCTTTAAATATCTCCCAACAGGACTGTGTTAAGTTGCAGGAATGTCTTTTAAGCTTAGTGGAAACTGTGTATCTGCGAGGTGGCTCAAACTTCAAGGACCTGTTATCCCTAAATAGCTCCTCTATAGTGAATATTGTATACTGCATCCTCTGGGTAATGATTGTGGGAGTTTAGAAAGAATAAGACTATGATCAAGATCAGTTGGTATGGGCTTTGAATGAAATCTCTGAGGAATTTCTAGTAAAAACACCCAGAGTTTTCACACACAAAAAAACTGTGCATAGATGTACAAAGCAATTGTATTCATAGTTTGCAAAACTTCTAAACAACCAAGATGCCCTTTGGTGGATAAATAGATAAACTATAGTACATCTAGACAATGGCATAGTGTTCGATGCTAAAAGAAATTAGCAACCAAGCAGTAAAAAGACAGAGTAATCCTAAATCCATATCACTAAGTAAGAGAATTCAATCTAAAATGGCTACATACTGTATAATTTTAACTACATAAAATTATGGAAAAGTCACAACCACAGAGACAGTAAAAAGGTCAATGTTTGCCAGGGATTAAGCAGTGAGAAGGGAGAAAACAGAACACAGAGGATTGTAGGACAGTGACTATTCTCTGTGTGATGCTATAATGATGGACACACATAATTGCACTTTGTAAAACCCATAGAATGTACAATACCAACAAGAGTGGCCCACAGTGTAAACTATGGGCTTTGAGTGACTGCAATGTATAAATGTAGGTTTATTAATTGAAATATATGTGTCATCCTGGTGGGGGAAGTTGATGATGAGGGAGGCTATGACTGAGCAGGACTGGGAATATACAGGAAATCTGCATACCTTCCCCTTAATTTAGCTATAAACCTAAAACTTCTCTTTAAATAATAAAGTTTTAAAACACAGGCACAGACACACATGCACACACACAATTACAATATAAATTTCAGATATTTTTCCAATCCTATTTTTTCAATTATAAACATAAAAATGAATAAACTGATAAGGCAGTGATTTTCAACTGGTGTGCCATGGCAGGCACACTGGTGTGCCACAAGAATTTTTAAACATGTAATACCTGACTATTTATTTACTTACTTACCATTGCCCCAAGCAAAGTGTCTTTCCATCTTAATTCCCCCATTTTGCCCACCTACACCTACCCCCGCCCACTTTCCTTTTGGCAGTAACAGACACTGTTGTCTGTGGTGTGTGTGTGTGTGTGTGTGTGTGTGTGTGTGTGTGTGTGTGTGTGAGTATATATCCCTATATCCCTTTTGGTTTGCAGGCCAGCACCCAATCCACTGAGCCACACCAGCGAGGGCTTCCTTAATCCCTTTACCTTCTTCCATCCAGACCCCCAACACTCATCTCCCCTGACAACTATAGTCTGGTTCTTCGGTCCATGCAGTTGTTTCTATTTTGTTCATCATTTTATTTTGTTCATTAGATTCCACATATAAATGAGATCATATGGTATTTGTTTTCCTCTGACTGGCTTATTTCACTTAGCATAATAGTCTCCAAGTCTACCCAGGCTATTGCAAAAAAGATTTCCTTCTTTTTTACAGTCTAGTGGTATTCCATTATGTAAACATACAACAGCATTTTTATCTACTCATCTACTGAAGGCCACTTGGTCTGTTTTCAGATCTTGGCTATTGTAAATAATGCTGCAATGAACATAGGGATACATATATTCTTTCAAATTTGTGTTTCAGGTTTCTTAGGATATAGTCCCAGAAATAGTATCACTGGGTCAGGGGCACTGAGCTCTTTTGCCTTAGAATGTAAACATATATAGATAGATATGATTATAGATATAGATATAGATATAGATATAGACTGATATAGATTAGATATAGATATAGATATGGATACATCTAGCAAATGAATCAAAATTAAGTACACTTATTTTTTTCATCAATTTAGTAAAAATATACATTTTTTGTATGCTGAAGAATTTTAGTAATTAGTTTATGTGTGTCATGAGATAAAAAAGGTTGAACATTTCTGGGATAAGGCATTCCTTAAAATTATAACTGAAAATTTTTCTACACTGTATCTCCAAATTCTGCTGGAATTATGGAATTTTCTGAGTCATCTCTTAGTCAAACTCCCACTTGGTTAAGGTGAAGGCATGACCACAATGCCATAATTCACCATTGAGTAGGTCCTTATCATAGAACATCCCAAAGGAGACTCAAACTTGTACTGCAGACTTCTCCTTCATTTCCTGTTGAATAAGCGATTGCCGAGAACTTTAGTAAAATGTACTGTAAGTATTAAAACCTCATAAATCTAAGTCAGAGACACATGTCCACCTACATGGGAAAAGCTGCTGCCTCTATGATACCTCGATAATATATCAGATGTGTTCGATGTCAAGATCCTCTGCATTTTGGAAGGTCCAAATATGATATTAATTATTGAATTGTTTGGAATTAGTAAAGCTGAGTTTTAGTATCATTCCCAGGTTAATACCTTTGAGAAGTTTCTGGCTCAATTATTGAGTATAAAGTGGGGTTACAGCTCCATACTATAGGTGCTCCTATAATCAAATGAATGCTAACCCTGCAATCTTGACTAGTTTTGAAAGCAAATGCACTCGCCCTTGCCCACAGTGATGCCATGTCCACATCAGAAAGGAAACATGTGGTCGTCTTCTACACTAGTCTCATCAGAAGCCAACCTGACAGAAATGATCTTTAACAAAGTTAATATAAATACCATGCTTTCTTTATATTCTTCAAAATAGTTTAATTTTTATACATTACATAGGATCAGCAGGACATTGCATTTCTCAACCACATTTGCCTGGCCTCCTATAAAATCATCTTCCTTCAGGTACTTGCCTACTATCATTTCACTTTAAAGTGTTCTAGAAAGCTATTCCAAGAAATAGTCACATAAAGATCGTTTCTACATTTAGATATAAAATCATGATATGAGTATCTTACGATGTTTCCTGTATGAAGTCTCATGTGAGAAACCACTTTTAAAATTGAGAAAACAAAAAATGTTTCTCTCACTCAAAGAACTAGTCTACTTTCGTCTTTCTGCTAAGAATTTTTATGTAATTCAACAGCTTTCCTTTTTTCTTTCCTTTCAGATTGTCAAAACTAAGCTTCTGCATAGTAACTCTGTTCAACCTCCTGGTCTTAACAGCAAGAATTTGGTCTTGCTTTGCTATATCAGTTTCTATTTAGCATGTATTTAACCCATTTGTACAATATTAACATGAAGGCTAAATAGCAAACACTTGAAATAGAAACCTAAGTAACCTAAGTATATCTTTAAATGGCAAAAATAAACAATGGAGAATAGCGTTTGCCCCATCTAGGCTTTTTGAGATGAGATAACTGAAAGGCCACTTCAGCATAATAAGAAAATATATGAACTGTTTTGTTAATAACAATTTTATAAAATGACACTTTTTGCATAATCATAACATTTGTAATTATTAATTTACCTATTTATGTCTCCCACTAGATTACAAGCCCTTTGAGGGCAAGAACAGTATTCATCTTATTAACACCAGCTTTTATATGATCCCTGGCACATACCAGAACATCAATATGTGATAAATGAATAAAGGGAAAAATGAGACTAACAAATATAAAAATAAATATAACAATACAATGGTCTTACTTGCCTTATTATTTATAATAAGTTCATGATGCACCATACTGATTTTAACATCACCAATTATCAGAATCACCATAATGATGAAACAACAATGATAGTAGAACACCTTGTTTTTTGTCATATGATAATTTTGAATCATTCCCGTCTTTTTCTCTCAATGCAGTTTTAGCAATGCTTCAAATATTCTGAAGAACCAAAAGCTTTTAGTGCTAAATGCATCAATTATACATGATCTGGTGATATAATGCTGCATGAATCCTTAGTCATGAATCCTCAGCCCACAGAGTGCCATTTGCTTATTTCCAGTGTACCTTGTTACACAGAGAAAAAAGAAAGAAGTCTTAAATTGATTTCATTCCCCTGTATTATGCTACTTGAAAGGATAGTTTTGTTTGGAAAAATATTCTCATGTTCTCAATGACATTATTGACTGTACATGTTAAAGTTTCTATAATGATGCAATCTAGTCATCATGACCTTTTTGAAAAATTATCTTTGTATGCATTCCCAGTTGCCAATTCAGAAAGTGAAACAGAATTATCTGAGGAAAGTTCTTACTTCAAATGTTCAGTAACCACAATCATGATTTGTTTACTTACTGAAGTCACACTTTTACAAAATCCTAGCATTGTAGGGTAGGGTATGAACTGTTTATTTCATGTGGCAGGCTCTCCGGGATAAGGAAAAAGCTATGTAATTTAAGTTGTAATGAGCAACCAAGAATGCAATCCATATTCTTGGCAATGGCGACCTGGCTTAAAACCACTCAGAGGAGAAAGAGAATTAGGGTCCTACTCTAAATATTTCCACCATCATTGTATCCTTTGATTTTTACAACATCTACATTTACAGTACAAATTCACACAGAAGGTAAACCTGCTTAGGTAAGAACAGTCGGTTAAAAGAAAATAGGAACTGAAACATTCAGTGCCTACAGTAGAGTTGGCTCCAAACACCCTTTCTGTCTCAGCAGTATTTTATGCATTTGAGTATTTTTATTACTGAAGTTTATACATTTATTGGCATAGATAGAAGAGATGTGGCTTTGCTTATGGCATAAAAAATCTGGCAACTGAAAGTGTTTCTTAATTATGGCTATCAATCATTTATAAGATGAGAGAAAGATGCTGGTCCTTGCCCTGGCTGGTGTGGCTCAGTAGATTGAATGCTGGCCTACAAACCAAAGGGTCTCTGGTTCGATTCCCAGTCAGAGCACATGCTTGGGTTGCTGGCCAGTTACCTGGTTGCTGGCCAGTTACTTGAGAGGCAACCACACATTGATGTTTCTCTCCTGTCTTTATCCCTCCCTTTCCCCGCTCTTTCTAAAAAAAAAAAAAAATGCTGGCCCTTGGAACATCATATACAATTATATAGACAACAGTAATTGCTGAAATATAACAACTTTTACACATGCCTACTTTCTTAATAGAAATCAAAGTATTTATGCCACCAATGGAATTGGTGCTATTATCAGTACTGATACAATCCTGTCACCTACCCAACTTTCTGTCTCTATCTAGTTACTAGTACTTCTCTTGCCTCAGTAATGCTATCTCTTTCTATATTCCTCTAATGACTACTGAACAAGTTGCCCTACATTCATATTTCTCTTTAGTCTATTTTCCATAGCACTGCCACAGTGATCTTTTAAAAATGTTTTTAAAGTCACTCGCTCATTAATTTTATGACTTCTTATTTAATTAAGGATTAAACTCCAAATTCTGAACATTATTTAAAAAGTCACCTATCAATGATTCCTTTCCCATTCCTGGAGACTGGAGACTAATCTGCTCTGCAGCTAATCATTCTCAACCTATTTTGGGCTTTCTTTTAGTTCCTCAAAGACTGTAAACTTTTCTCCTGAACTTTCACATAGTTCTTCCTTCTTCTTGGAACACATTTCCTCTACTCCCTGCCTCTCACACACATAAGGTGTCCCTCCTTACTGTCATTCATCATCTGTCCCAAAACTTGACTTTGACCCCTAATTCAAATGATGCAAATAGATCTTTTTATTATAATATCACATCCAATCTCATTTCTTTTGGGTATTAGATTTCATCCATATTAAGGTTCATAATTACCTTCATGAAAGAAAATTAGGAAAATACAGTTAAGCTCCAGCTATTCATCTACTATATAAAAACATTGAGATATCTTGATAATTAATCAACTAATATGAAATACATTTTTATTTACATGGTTAACCTGAAAACTCCAGGGTGATACAATATATTTGGAAAGTCTGACAAAATTTGCAAGATAACTACAAAGAGCAAAAAATAACACTAAAACAAAACTATTATTTAAGTTGATTTTAAAAATGATAAGGTATTGCATATCATTTTGTTCCCATAATAAAATAGAATTAAAGTGAAAACGTTCCAAAGAAAAGTTACATCAGAGATGATAATACGATATTAGTCACATAACAACTTTGACAGATTGGCCACGCTAGCCATGAAAATTCTATTAAATATTCTGGAAAGAGTTCTGAATTATGAAGAAAGACTTGTGACTTAGGGGGAAGAAAAGCAGAGAAATACTGACTCAATTTACATTTGGGGAGGAAAGGATAAAAGAGGAGATGTAACTTCACCTCAGCACAGTACTGAAAAAATAAAGCCCAGAATTCAGGAATGCTGACTATTTCTCCAGAAAGCTGTCATTATATTATAAATATTTTCTGATTTCAGTAATATGCAAAACAGAAAAAAAACACTTTTATTTTTCCTTCCAGCTTCTACACTGTCCTATTCCCTTGTATTTTTCTACCTTATTAGTCTCCTTTGGGAGTGCTTTCTCCTGTGTTCAACCTCTTAATATTGGATTCTTCAAGGGCTCTGTCTTTGTTCTTCACTTTCTTTTTAGGTGACTCCATTCCACCCATGACTTTTAAATATTTTAATCCTAAGGACAACAGCCTTTATTTACAACTGACCATTTCATATTTCCACATGGGTGCCTTGTAAGTATCTCTAATTTTTCAATATGGGCAACACAGAAATTTTAATTTAAACTTAAAACCTACTTTAATACCAGTCCTCATTATTTTTATAATTGGGGCCACAAACAGGTTATTTTATTTCAGTAATCCAACAGTTCTTTGTTTTGTTTTGTTCTTTCTCCCTCCTCCCTCACACTCAGTGAGCCAATAATTTCTGTTGAAGCTAACCCCAAATCGCACCTTGATTCCATCCACCTTTTTTGTTCTATGACTACCACTCCAGCCCCAGTCATCATCATCATCTTTGACTAGATTATTTCCAGAGCTGCCTAACTTGTCTCTGCCCTGATTCAGTTTTGCCCCCTTGCCTATATTCTTTTTGATATGGTAGTCAAAGTCTATTTTTTTCCCAAAACGTGAATGGAATCTTGTAGTGGCCTTGCTTAAAAATTCTCTAATGTCTTCTTATTAAACTTTGAAGTAAACTAAAACTCCCAACTCTGGGTTCTAAAGCCCATAATTACCTTATATTATTATTGCATGATAATTACATTGATAACAGATGATATTATTACATGATAATAATCTGTTCCTACCCACTTAGGAATCTTTATATTGTAGCACTTTTACCCCTCCCCCACCACATTTTAGCTATATTAGCCTCCTTTGTTTCCTCAGACATGCTCTACTCAATCCTACCTTAGTGGCTCAGCATTCTTTGGAATACTTTTTCCAGGGGTTTACTTGCTATCATTCAGAGTTTGGCTTAAATTGGACTTAAATGGTCTTCTCTAAACATCGGTCCACACTAAAACCATACCCACTCTCTCTCCCCTCTTCTCTTTTTACTCTTTGAATTCCCTCCATAGCACTTACAATTTCCTCATAATCTTGTTATCTATTCATTATTTGTCATGCATTCATTATATTCTGTGTCTTTACTTAAAAATAAAATCCATGAGAGAAAATAACTTTTTCTTATTTGGTACATAGTAGGCATGTGATATGCATTTATTTAACATAAAATTGATTTATTCTTAAGTCCTATAACAGATTTTAAGCTTTGGGCTATATTCCTGTAATGATTCGGAAATTTCTGCCATATTTTAGAATTTTCAAGTATTTATGTAAATACACCTTCATTAGAAAAGTAAAACTCAGACAGCAAACAGAGAAAGGACAGGGAAAACCTGACAAATTAAAATACAAATTTATTATTTTTAGTGTGTGATTACCTGGAAGTAATTACTGTCAGATAAAAAACTTTTAATGAATAAAATATTCATTTACAATTGCATAAATGTTGCTTTTCCTAATAATAAGACATTTGAATTAAGAAAAATAAAATGCATATATATATATATATATTTTATTTTATTTATAAAATATTATTATTTTATTATTATTTTATTATTATTTTATTATTTTATTTATATTTTATATATATATATATATATATATATATATATATATATATATATATATATATACCTCTCTTTCATGATGTGCAACCATTTCCCTCTGTTCTGGGTGTGTCATATTTAAGCTGTAGCCTATTCACGTGAGAAATCCAGGTTTTGAGCAGTATAAAAGAATGTCTGTGCAAATTCCTACACTAATGTCCCAGTTATAAACCTAATAACAACTCTCGGGTGTCATCAAATGCCCCAGTCACATGCACTAGGAGAATAATAATAGTTGCCTCTTTCTCCTACAAAATATCTTAAGGATTAGTCTAACACTAAATAAAACAGTAAATTCCACTGTGGAGGATTGTTTTTCTCTGACATTGGCTTTTCCAGAGATCAAAATTCAGAATCAAAGTAACTGTGCTTTATTGTGTTGAGGTAAAGGTGAGGAAGGTAGGTAGGCTCTAATGAGCTGAGATCCTAAATGTGTCAACCTAGAAAGAAAAAAAAAATCCTAAATGATGTGGAAAGGAGGCACAGAGAACAGCCTGCCTGTGAGGGGAGGGCCTTGCAGTACCTGAGTATGACTGACAACCTTGGTCCTGTGCTAAGCAAGGCCCCTGCCAATTCCACCGTAAGTGAAATTTATGAATGATATTTCCAGTAGTTCTAGGTATTAGTGTGGCAATGCACACTAGTGGCTGAATCATGGATAATTATGCTGGGACAGGCCTTGAAATCTTGTAGCCAGCTACATTTAAAAATATAGTAGCAAAAAATACAGTGGATATCATCACTTGCCAGATATTTAAAGAATACTCCAAATGTTGAGATATTTCTTCACATGCATAAGTGAGCATTGTCAGATGAGAGGAAATGGTGTATAGCCTATGTGAGCCCTTTTCCTTCCTTCCCTTCCATTATTTAGTAAATATTTAACAAGCATGAACATGTACCATATTATCAGGCAGCAGACAGAACATTGAAAAAGATTATGGGGTATAAGAACTCAAAAAGTCAGCATGACCTAGCAAAGTCTTCATGGGTAGCCTGATAGTAAATAAAGATATAGAGTCAGGAGCCAGATTTAGAAGCCTGGGATTAAAAATACAATGCCCAATGGTAAAAAGTCTAGCATTATTAGAGAGAGCATTTCAACCCAAAAGCAATCACCACAAGCCTTACCACATAAGGCACATAAGTAAGTATACGTGACTAGACCCAAATCACACATGTGGTAAGTCTTAAAGCCAGGACTGGAGACTGTCCTCTGATTTTATCTCCAGTTTATCATTACACAGTCACAGTTGTCTGTCAATTCTTTGTCACAAAAGCCCAACAAATGCACAGAGGGAAACATGAACACATATGTAGGTCCTTAGAGTTGATGGATATGTTATAAAGACATGTGTAGAAAAGGAAAAAGAAAACAACAACACTGGGTTTTGAAGTTGTTTTTAAATCAAAATGCAAGTTTAGGAAGTTTTCTTAAATTCACAGAGCAAGAGTTGTGTTGCCCGTAAAATAGAAGGCTGAACTTAATTAGTGGTTTTCAAAATGGTTGTTCTCATAAGGAAGCAGAAAACTTTGCATTAAAAAATAAACTAAATAAAAATATCAATAAAATAAAACAAAAAAATGGCCTTTCCTAGGGCAAACAGAGGGTCATAACTAAGTAGTGTCTTGAGACACTACTATAAACCTTAAGGCATCCCTGATAAAAATCTGTTTTGATTCCAAAAGATATTTCAGCTATATGACTGATTCTATCTTTGCATCCTTTACAGGCCAGAGATACTGTTTCAGGGAGACAAACCAAACAAACAATGTAGAACTATAACTATATTGGGAGATGAGAAAGCATCACAAGAAAAAAAAGTTCACTAAAAACAGTCATGAGTTCTCAGTATTGGACTACGTCGTATACTAGAAATGAGCAACAGGAATAAAATCAAGAAACTAGAGTGAAGTCAAAATTAGAGATTTCTCTGAAAATTTCAGAAAAAGGGAAGGGGAGCAAAAATATGGTCAAAGTTATTACCAGTAGATGATGCTTTAATCAAACCATGAAGAGGATACAAAGTCAGAGTTCAGGTGAAAGTCTCTGTCACTGCAGTCCAATAAGGTGGGCATCTTTAAAGAGAACTGGCATCAATGCATGAACTGGCTACTGTTCAGTTACAGGAAATAAACCAGGTAGTCAGTCTTGAGTCATGGGTGAAGCCCTGTTGAGGCATGATTGAGCCCTTCCTTTAGGAAATGGTAAACTACTAGAAATGTTCAAGGCATATCTGTCATCTCATGAGGATATTAGATTATCAAAGAAATTCCTCCCACTTGAGATATAGAGAGACTGAGATTCTCTACACAATGCAGCATCTTTCACTGCAATTCTCAAGCAAGGATGGGGGACACATCTTTGTGTGAATATACCCACACACACATAGGTGTTGCTTCAGCAAGGCAGTCATAGAGAAGAAAAACATTTGAAAAATTAAATCTCTCTTTTAATAAAAGTCATTTTATCATCTTCTAAAGGTATGCCCATTTTTTTGTGTGTAAGAATACTGTTTCCCTGAGTTACTGTCTCTTTTTCTCTCTTTATTTATTTTTCCTTCCTTCCTTCCTTCCTTCCTTCCTTCCTTCCTTCCTTCCTTCCTTCCTTCCTTCCTTCCATTCTTTCTTTCTTTCTATGGTTAGTTTTTTTAAAAAGAGTTTGCTCATACCATCTCTACCTTTCTTCCCCTGTATTAATTTCTCAACGCATTGTATTTTGTTTTCAACTTTGGTACTTCACCAACAATGTTCCCAGTGAGTTAGAGTCTACACTTAATAAAGCTTGACCTAATCAAAACAATCTTTCTTCTTTTTTTAATACATCATGAGGAAAGCTACAGCCTGCCATTATCTCTGTTATATTGGTATTGACCTGCCTCTGTTTTTAAATTCTGTTTGTCATGACAGTAATCATTTAATGCATACCCATGAATGCTGCTAATATTGTAATCACTACCATGTCATAGTCAATCAACAAGCTAAAAATCCTGGATAATCAGAGGTTTCACCAATTAGTAACAGAGTGTCATCTCTCAAATGTATTGAATGAACCAGGAATTTTTGAGAATTCTCTAACATCAAATGTACCCATAACTACTAGTTAGTCATGTAGTCATGTCTGGTGGGGTTGAATGCTTCAGCTTTTGTCTTTCAGGCCAGGTACCAAGAATCTCTAGCATCACTCATAATTAATTCTGGCAGGAGAAAGAAATGCAGAGCCATTCAAGAAAGCAACAGATGGAAGTTCATTCCACTTCTGTAAACTAGAACAGTTAGATGATCACATACAAAAGTCAGGCCTAGCTTCAGTAGGATTTTTTAAATCCCTTGGATTTGGTGAATAGATGAGCTGTAACTAAGTTCAGAAAATCCTGATATGTATAGAAATACTCCCTTACTCTACATTAGTGGGAAAAAATTAAAAACCATTCTCATTCCTTCTGTAACTTCCAGTTATATTGATTTGTTTTTTATATAATATGATTTTTTAAAATTATCCACATGCGATTATGAATTTTTTAAGTGCTCAAGTTTCTCCTTAATATTATTCTGTCCTTATTCAAACAAATGTAAGGAGGAAGGGTCATACAAGCATAGAGTCAGCCTTTGGAGAAACATATTATTAAGTAATCAGGAAAGATATTATAAATGTGCTATATTTCAAGACAATAATGTTAAAGAAGTGGAGACAACTTTGAAAAATATTTATGAGACAGATACTGTAGTTTGATGGACAACAGTTTTAGGAATGAAAAGGAGAGTGGTCAAGAATAAAGTCACAATTTTGGCTTAGGAAATTATGTGAATAAGCATGCTATTCAGTGAAAAAAAGGAGTAAAGAGAAAGTGAAAATATATCATGGAAAACGAGTTTATTTAGAGCCTGTTAAATTTTACGTTTTTTAGGTCACATACACTGAGAAGTTCAAAGGAGTTTGACTGAATAGCTAGAGCTAAGGAAAGAAATTCGAACACCTCTTCTCTTCTCTCTCTCTTCTCTTCTCTCTCTCTTCTCCTCTCTCTCTCTCTCTGTCTCTGTCTCTCTCTCTCTCACATACACACACACACACATGTGCATAATGAAGTAGTGGAACCTCAGGAGTGACCGACCCACTAAGGGAGAATAAAGAGAGTGAGGGGGTCAGGGAGCCTAGATGAGAATCCTGAGCAATGCTGACATTTAAACAATAACTTGATGAGAATGAATCCACGAAAATCTCAAAGAAGTTAGAGGTAAGACATGATCAAGTGATGAAACTAAAAACTAAAAAGAAACTTTTAAAAGGACCTAA
Source organism: Carollia perspicillata (assembly GCA_004027735.1). NCBI lineage: Eukaryota > Metazoa > Chordata > Mammalia > Chiroptera > Phyllostomidae > Carollia > Carollia perspicillata. The sequence continues at coordinate 31,230 of PVKM010010447.1, forward strand.
TTGTCAATAGTTTCAAATTTAATAGAGAGGACAAGTCAACTGAATCAGAAACTTCAGTCCCAGAAAAAGCCTCTCAAGAGTGGAGAGAGACAGGGCAAAAGAACAATTGGTTGAAGAATAAGTGAAGACCCACCACATAGAAAGAAATTTAGTTATCAAAAGAAGGTGAGCCATGAATACATCCATGTCAAGGGACAAAGAAGACACAATTACTTATTCACGTTTTATTCTTTTTAAGATGGAATAGATTTAGATAGCTTGAAACACTCAAGGAAATTTCCTGGCTAACAAAAAGAAATTTAATAAAAGGAAAATGACAGAGGCTGAGCATAGTTCAAAATAAAAAAAAAAAAGAACTTAGAGGAGAGAGAGAGGTTGCAAACATTAACAGAACTACACTATTTTCCTAAATCTATCTGGTTTCCAAATGACGGTATCCATTAAACTAAAAAATCTGAATTATTTCCCCATGCACTTTTTCATTGGCAAGCCTAACCATCAGCTCTAAAATAAGATGTAGGAAACAGAAATCATTCTTAGAAAAATTTCAAATGGATTCCATCTTAACTTTATTTGATAATTTTTGTAAATATATTTTATTATTTATGCTATTACAGTTTTCTCAATGTTCCCCTTTTGCTCCCCTCTACCCGGTACACATTCCCTCTGGCAATCCCCCCTTAGTTCATGTAGATGGGTCATGCATATAAATTCTTTGGTTTCTCCGTTTCCTGTACTGTTCTTAACATCTCTGTGTCTATTCTATACTTGATTTGCACTTCTTAATCCTTGCACGTTTTCCACCATACTCTCCCTTCCCTCTCCTAACAGATAACCCTCCAAATGATATCCATATCCATGATTCTGTTTCTGTTTTCCTTGTTTGCTTAGTTTGAAATTTTATTTTATTTTTTAATTTTTTTATTGTTTTTATTTTTTAAACTGTAACGTATTTTATTGATTGTGCTATTACAGTTGTCCCATTTTTTTCTCCCCTTTATTCCCCTCCACCCTACGCCCACCCTTACCATCATTCCCACACCTTAGTTAATGTCCATGGGTCATACATAGAAGTTCTTCGGCTTTTCCATTTCCCATACTATTCTTAACCTCCCTCTGTCTATTTTGTTCCTACTATTTATGCTTCTTATTCTCTGTACCTTTTCCCCTATTCTCCTCCCTCCCCCTACCTGCTGATAACTCTCCATATGATATTTATTTCTGTGAATCTGTTCTTGATCTGGATGTTTGCTTAGTTTGTTTTTGTTTTTAGGTTCGGTTGTTGATAGTTGTGAGATTGTTGTCACTTTACTGTTTGCAGTTTTGATCTTCTTCATTTTCTTTTTTTTATTTTACTATTGTGCAAGTACAGCTGTCTGCATTTCCACCCCTCCAAACCCCACCCACCTTAGCCATCCCCACCTTCCCCCTATCCCACCACCTCTTGGTTTTGCCAATGTGTCCTTTATAGTTGTTTCCAAAAACCCTTCATTTTCTTAGATAAGTCCCTTTAACATTTCATATAATAATGGTTTGGTAATGATGAACTCCTTTAACTTGACCATATCTGGGAAGCACTTTATCAGCCTTTCCATTCTAAATGATAGGTTTACTGGACAGAGTACTCTTGGATATAGGTCCTTGCCTTTTATGACTTTGAATACTTCTTTCCAGCCCCTGCTTGCCTGCAAGGCTTCTTTTGGAAGTCAGTTGACAGTCTGATGAGAACTCCTTTTAGGTAACTGTCTCCTGTACTCTTGCTGCTTTTAAGATTCTTGTCTTATCTTTAATCTTGGCTAATGTAATTATGATGAACCTTGCTGTGTGCTTCCTTGGGTCCAACTTCTTTGGGACTCTCTGAGCTTCCTGGACTTCCTGGAAGTCTATTTCCTTTGTCAGATTGAGGAAGTTCTCCTTCATTATATTTTTGAATAAGTTTTCAGTTTCTTCCTCTTCCTCTTCTCCTCTGGCACCCCTATGATACCAATGTTAGAATGTTTAAAGTTGTGCTGGAGGTTTCTAAACCTCTCCTCATTTTTTTGAATTCTTGCTTCTTCATTCTGTTCTGGTTGCATGTTTATTTTTCCCTTCTGCTCTAAACTGTTGATTTGAGTTCTGGCTTCCTTCCCTTCACTCTTGGTTCCCTGTACATTTTCCTTTATTTCCCTTTTCATAGCCTCACTTTTTCCTCTATTTTTTGATCATACTCAACCATATCTATGAGCATCCTGATTACCAGTGTTTTGACCTCTGTATCTAATAGTTTGGCTATCTCTTCACTGCTTAGCTGTATTTGTTCTGAAGCTTTAATCTGCTCTTTCATTTGTGCCATAGTTTTTTGTTTCTGTGCAGCTGTTATGTAGTAAGGGGAAGAGCCTTAGGTATTTGCCAGGGCAGGACAACCCCTGTCACTGCATTGTGGAGCTGATGTGGGGCAGGGGTCAGAAAAAGAACAATGCTGCTTAATCATCTCTCGCTGGCTTTGAGTCACATTATCTGCTACCCATAAGCAAATTGGACCCTTCTGATGCTGATTCCTGGGTGGGTGGTTTTGTGTTCATTCTAGGATCCTTTGTGTCTCTCCAACAAACTCTCTTGTGGGGCTGGGAGTTTCTCCTGCAGTATCAATCCCCAAAGGTTTTTTCAGTCACAGGTTTTGAGGCTTTATTTTTCCTCTGCTGGAACGCTGGGTTGCACCGTCTGTCTTGCTCCCTAGTTGTTACTTGTGGTTTAATTGCATGCAAATGTGGGACAACCTGGTCCACCAGCTACTGTCTCACCTTCCCTGGTATTTCAGCCACCATTGTGCCTACCCCGGTCCTCCAGGAACCACCTTGCCCCAAATTCCTCTGCCCCAGTTTCCCATCTCCACCATTCCTTCTGGTCTGGTTGAATGTTTCATCTTTAACTCTTGGTTGTTGGACTTCCATACAGTTTAATTTTCTGTCAGTTCTGGTTATTATTTGTTTTTAAATTTGTTGTTGTCCTTCTTTTTCTTGTGCAAGGAGGTAAAGTATATCTTCCAATGCCTCCGCAATTCAATTGTTGATAGTTGGGAATTTGTTGCCATTTTATTATTCATCGTTTTGATCTTCTTTTTCTTAAATAAGTCCTTTTAATATTTCACATAATAATGGTTTGGTAATGAAGAATTTCTTTAGCTTTACCTTTCCTGGGAAGCACTTTATCTGCCCTTCCATTTTAAATGATAGCTTTGCTGGATAGAGTAACCTAGATTGCAGGTCCTTGCTTTTCATGACTTTGAATACTTCTTGCCAGTCCCTTCTAGCCTGCAAAGTTTCTTTTGAGAAATCACTGACAGTCTCATGGGAACTCCTTTGTAGGTAACTTTCAGCTTTCCTCTTGAAGCTTTTAAGATTCTCTCTATTTATCTTTAACCTTTGGCATTTTAATTATGATGTGTCTTGGTGTGGTCTTTTTTGGGTCCATCTTGTTTAGGACTCTATCCTTCCTGGACTTGTATGTCTGCTCCCTTCACCAAATTAGGGGAGTTTTCTTTCATTATTTTTTAAAATAAGCTTTCTGTTTCTTGCTCTTTCTCTTCTCCTTCCAGCACCCCTACCATTTGAACGTTGGTACATTTGAAGTTGTCCCAGAAGCTCCTTACACTATCCTTGTTTACTTTAGG
>PVKM010010448.1:0-34893 GCA_004027735.1 Carollia perspicillata
GCAACCATCTGCAGTGATGTCACTCAGACACCACGTACCCCTGACATGACGCAGCACGAGAAAGGCTCCTCCCTGTGCAGTTTTCTCACCCAGGCCCATAACCCCAGTCCAGCCAGGAGAAAACTGCCAGACAGGCCCAGACTGGGGGACACTCTTCAGAACACCTGCCCATCACTGCTCAATGCTGTCACGATCATAAAAACCAAGAGAAACCTGAGAAACTGTCGCAGACTAGAGCAGGCTAAATGACACCTACATGCAACCTGGGATCCTGGATGGGATCCTGGAGGAGAAAAAGGACACGAGCAGTAACATGGGCAGAAATCAGATAAGGTCTGGAGTCTAGGGCGTGGTTTCTTAGTTTTGACAAATGTCCCCTGGTCAGTAAGATGCTAACAACGAGAAAGCAGGGTGAGGGGGTCAGTAGAACTCTAGGTGCTACTTTACAACCTTCCTGTAAATCTGGAACTCGTCCAATTGAAAGAGGTGTGTGTGTGTGTGTGTGTGTGTGTGTGTGTGTTAATGCCCACGCTCAAAACACAAGGGCCACATCTGTCCCTCCAGAGGGTAGAGGCCTCCACCTGTCCAAGACAGCAGTCACAGAGGTCAAGAATTGACTTGAACTTCCTGGTAACCGAGCCCTGAGCCCTTAGTGGAGGGTGGGGTAGGGGAGATGCAGCCCAGGACAGTGCAGGGAGAAGTTGGGGAGGAGAATGAGCAACACTCCTGTGAATGGGCACTTGGCCTTCACCCTCCCTGCTCTGTGCTCCCCAGAGGGACCCGCCCAAGGTCACGCTGCCTGTGAGGGGCAGAGCCAGACGGTGGAGCCCACTTGCCTGGCCCCAAAGCCGGGTTCTTATGACTGCATCTCGGGTAACAGAGCCTGGGCAACTGTGATCATGGAAACGTGTTTGTCTGCTGTCCCCTGAGCTTCACATGGCTGCTGGGCACTTGGGCTGTGGCTGATGGGACTACTGTGACGAAGGAACTTAATTTTATTTTAAATAGCTCCATGTAGCTAGTGGCCACTGTACAGGACAACGCAGGTCTAAGTCACCTATTGGAGAAGCCAATCTCAGCTCCAGTTTGACAGCCAGAAGTCAGCAGTGTTGCCCTGGGGTGCGGGACTCAGCCCTCCGGTAAGGCTTCCCACCAACAGGAAGTAAACGCCAAGAGGGGGCGGGGCTGGTCTGCACCAGGAGGGGCTGCTGGGATGAAGGGGGCCACCTGAGCCCCACCCCCACCAGCTGCCTCCATGAGCCAGCACCTGCTCAAAGGGGACATCGTGAAGGTGCTGGAGACAGCCGCCCCAAAACGCTCAGACAGAACCCGACCGTTCTAGCCGGAGTGGACGTGAGAGTCGGGCAGAGTCCGGTTGGAAGTTGCTTTGAGACATTAACTGTGCAACTGGTGACCATTACGACCTACCTGTGAGGTGCTGCTCGCTCTGCTTTGCCTATACAGGGGTGGGCAGAAGCAGGTTTACAGCCAGAATACTGTACGGATAATACAATCAGTAATTAACCATAACAAGAATAAACTCTGTTTCGCATACTCACCAATGTAAACCTACTTCTGCCCACCCCAGTATTTGCATATTTCATTGCACAACAGCGCATATTAGGTATTATCAGCCTTGTGCCACAGATGGGGAAACCGGGGCTCACAGAGACTCAATGGCTTACCCGGCATCACTCGGTGCCATCAGAGGGAGCTGGGGCCCAAAGCCCAGGCTGTCTGCCGACAAAGTTCGTGCCCTTTCAACCAGGAGTAGGGAACTTACATTTAAGTGTTGACTGAGATCACCGATTCGCCGTGACATAAGGTCACTGCGCCTCGCTAGACTATTTAACATTGTGGTTGTTTTTTTACAGGACAAACAGCACTCAGCGTAGAGTCAGAAACACAAGTTCAAGTCTTCGTCCAAAAGAAATCATGATGGTTCCAGGTACTTTTGTGCTTTGTGCTTTTTGTTTTGCCACCGCAAAACTAACTAGCCATAAGGCCATATTGCCGTAAAAAGGGATAAAATACAGTTGGTTTGTTGTTGTTGGTTTCACTTCTCCACTGACGAATCAACCGCCTTCGGCAAACTCAAACTGTATTTGAGCCCGTTGTCAATTTGGCTTCGTTTCTCCATTGACAAACTGGTGGGGAAAGCAGTGAGACGGCGGTGCTCTTCGAACAGTCTGCACTTCTTCCAGACAACGACCCGCCCCGGAGTTGGCTGCTTCTTTTGAAACACGCCACGTTGGGAGCAGAAGAAAGGACGCACCAAGAGCCGCCTCGGAGGGCGCAGGGCGGAACCGGCATTTCCCGAAGGACGAACCCAGGTGCTCAGATGCCTCCCACAAAGTACAATCGGGGGCTTGCACAGCACTGTCGTGAATCTACACAGCTTTTAAATAGACTCAGATCTTTTGTATTTCTCAGTAGCCTTTTTAATTCTGCTATTCATTTCTTTTAATTCTGCTATTCATTTTTTTTTACCATTTACTGATTTCAGAGAGAAAGAAGGCAGAGAGAAACATCAATTTGTTGTTCCACTTAGTTATGCATTCATTGGTTGATTCTTGTACATGCCCTGACTGGTGATCGAACCTGCAACTTTGGTGCAACAGGATGACGCTCTCAACCACTGAACTACCCGGCCAGGGCCTGTTACTCATTTTCATGTCCCTCCTTTGTTTGTCATGATTTTATCTCTTTCATGGCAAAACTGCCTTATGGTCAATTAGTTGTGTGGCAAAAATGCTCATGGCAAAAACGTCCATGGCAAAGATGCTGCAACAAAAATAGTGGATGTGCCTCCTAACACCCAGCTGCTGGGCTGCAGTGCGGTTCAACCAGAGAACACCCGAGAAGGCCCTGGGCAAGCTCTACGTCGTCAAGGGGCAGCGGGAGTGGGTGGGTATTTTTGGCTGAGGTCAGGCAGCTTTCGCAGGGACCTGGAAATACTTCATGACATATGAAAATCCAGGGTGGGGCTGCAAACATGAGCCTCTGGGTTGTGCATTACCAAAACACGGTGCACTTAATTTTAACCAACTTCATTTGAAATAGCCACCTGTGGCTTGTGGCCATCGTACAAGACAGCACAGAGCTCAGCCGCCTGCACCGTCGGAGAAGCTAGTCTGGGCTCACGTCCATGGAGTGGCGAGCCCAGGTACCAGTCCCAGCTTCCCAGGCTGAGGAGTAGGGGTCCCACAGCACAGAGAAGTCACCTTCATGCCCATCTGCACTGCCTCCATGGCTGAGGCAAACGGAGACCCTGGGAGCTCCAAGGGAGGGAAGAGACCAGTGCATATGGGTGGGCAGGTCTTCCTAGGGTTGCTGGAGACCACCACCCACCCCCGCCCTGTATTTTGCTGGCATCGACTCTGCACCCAGGCTATGTTAAATTCCTGAACCAAGTGCATGTCTTATTATGACTGTTTCACAAACAGGCAAGTCCCTAGCCCCAAGCCACCTGGCCAGCAAGCGACAGAGCTCAAATTTGCCCACAAAGGCTTGCTCTGACACAGGCTCGGCTGCCCCCAGACTGGAGTTGCCCAGGCAGATGCGGATGGAGGAAAAGGCCTCCCAGGCAAGGGAGGGAACGGGCCTGGCAAGAAGTGAGCCGAGATGGCCAGGGGCGGGGTGGGGGGGTGGGGAGCCATGGACAGCCTCTCCCAGTTGCTGAGGGGCTGGGAAGTCTAATTCTCCCTGTAAGCAAACACTCCATCTGGGGCCTCCCCAGATAATAAAAGAGCCATAAAAAGCAATAAGAGGCCAATTAGCTCACCCTTATCTGAGCTTCCTGTACACTAAGGCTTCTCGGCTTGCACAGGAGAGAAAGGCGCGCCACTGAGATGACAGCAGACTTACACGGTGGGGCCACCGCCCTCCGGATACAAAGGAAAGGTGCCAAGTCTACGGAGAGGGACTGAGAATGAGAAGGTTGATGAAAAAGAAGTGGCAGTGGACAGACAAAAGGACCTCTCCCGGGCGCCCAGCGACAGGGTTCGCTGACCAGACCTCGGTCAAGTGCCCCAGAAGGCCACCGCAGCGCTCAGGGCACTTTCCGTGCCGACCTCCTGTGTCTCCAGGAACAAACTGGGGACAAGAGGGGAGTGAGCACCCTGTGACAGCGAGGACCTGCCCTGTCCTGGTGGCCCCATTCCATCAGCCCTGGCCCATGGTGGACCCTCAGTGGTGGCTGATACTCCTCCGGCCTCGGCCTGTTTTAAAGACGAGAAGCCCCACGGCTGCAGGTACAGGCCCCAGGCTCTCAGGGAATCTCGATGACAACAGATCCCACAGCATCCCTTCCTAGAGCCTAGAGAGTGAGGGTGGTCCCCCACACCCAGGACAGTCTGAGGATTCCTAGCTGGGCCCCCACACGCAGGGCATTCCGGGGCCTTTTCCAGGACAAGGTATGACTAATGGGAAGGGGGGGAAATTCCACCTTTGGCGAATACAGAGGACCAGAATAACCTTTGCCTTATAAGGCCCTGAGCGAAGCCCAATCTGTAGCATCACTCAGAGGGCCGCAACCGAGGGCCCGCCCAGGGTGGCCTGCTCAGAGCAGCACCCCACTCCCGGTCAAAATGCCCCACCACCACCAAGTCCACTAACCCCAAGTCCAAAAGACATAAAAGAAAGGCAAAAACGTTAAACCCAGATGAAGCCACCTTCTCTCTAGTTCCTGTGACATGTTACAGCCAGAGGGTCTGCTCAGATGATTCCAGGCAGCTGCCCATTGCAGTTGCCCAGGCCCAGGCCCCTGCCTGGGCAGTTCTGACCCCTGGGTCCAGAAGGGACCCGGCATTGGTGTCTTTAAAGCTCCCACTGGGTCCGATGTGCAGCCGAGGTTGAGAACAGGGCTCATGGGCTTGAGGTGTGACAAGAACACTCGGAGCAAACAGACCGGGATCGAACCACAGCTCCGCCACTTGGCGCTGTGCACGGGGACAGTCACTGAACGTCTGGGCGCTGTTGTAGAATGGAGTGAATAATCGATTCACTCCCCACTGGGAGGACTAAATGAGATAATGCAGGTAAAGCACTTAGCTCTCTCTGTGCCTCAGTTTCCACGGCAGTGAAATGGGGCAACAGTACCTCCTTCCTCTTAAGGTTCTGCTACGCCGTGAATAAAGAAGGCATATGAAATACCGAGCACAGGGTCTGGCACACAATCAGTCCTCCTGGTGTGCTACTTCCCATCCCCATCCTGTCCCCACCCCTCCTTCAGTTACAGGGTCCCTGTGTGCGTCCACCTCCTTACTCTGCGGCCTGGCCACCCCTCACATCCTGAAGGGCTCCAAGACCCAGTGTGCCTGCCTGCGCCACCCCACCACGGTCACACATCACTTACTGCAGTAAGTAGGAGCAGAGAGGAGCCCCCAGGGGAAATCTGGAAAGGGGCCCCTCGAGCAGCATCCATGACACAGCCCACCCCCTGTGGGGAGTGAGCACCCAGGGTGCCCGGGGAACCATCTCAACCCAGGAGCCTGGCCCTGCAGCCCCAGAGGCTGATCCAGACCGCGCCTCTGGCCTTCTGCTCTGCCGTGCACACGCCTTCCTCCCCGACGTCTCCAGAGCATCGGGCGCGACAGTCAGACTGCGCACAGGCTCTGCGTCCTCCGCAAAAACTTATCAAGGACCCTGCGGGGTTTCGAAGAACACAGGTTCCCATGGGAAAATGTTCACGCTATGTAATTAGGTCACAAAGTGAGCCATGAAACAGTATGTGTAATAAAACCACAGTTCTATAAATACACATAGACTTGTATATGTGCATAGCAAAGCAGCTGGGCAGAAACACACAGGGGTAGAACTGAAGCTGCTCTTAGCCTACCATTTTCTGCACTTTCCAACTTTTCTACAATAAATATGCATAAGCATTACTAAGGAAAAAGAAGGGAGGGAGGGAGGGAGGGAGGGAGGGAGGGAGAGAGAGAGAGAGAGAGAGAGAGAGAGAGAGAGAGAGAAAGAAAGAAAGAAAGAAAAAGAGAGAGAGAAGGAAAGATAGAAAACGCATCTAAGGTGACAGTGAGTGGTGCACTGGCCAGTGTGAGTCCCCTTGCTCTGGAGTCCTGCTGCAGGCAGGTCCGCACCCTTTGGGGACAGTGACAAAGAGCAGCTCACTGACTAAGCATCTGTCCTGACATCCCATTTCCTCCTCCCAAGGGCTTCATCAGGTGGGCCTATTGTTCCACTTTACAGAGAGGAAATGTAGCAGATAAGGTCCTGGGTGGAGGAGCTGATACACTGGGGAGCTGACAGACAGGGCGGGTGGGGTCCCAGCCAGATCTCCGTGGGAGAGGTTGGAGGACCGGTTCTGGAAGCAGATTGGGCTCTGCTTCATCTCAGCCCTGTGACCTCGGGCTGATGACGGGTCCTCTTGGCACCTTTTCCCGCAGATGTAAATAGGAATTGTGACAGGGCCTGCCTGTGAGAGGATCAATGAGATAAGGCAGCTGCAGCTCTTCAAACAGGGTATGGAGAGTAAGAAGCACAGATTACAGGCAGGCCTTCATTATCCGGCTCTGGAGCCCATACACACAGCCGGCGGGGCACGTGTGAAGAACTCAACCCCGCACTGGACATCAGCCCCCTGCCCCAATCTGAGGGCAGGGACTGTTTGCCTGGGTCACCGCCACAGTGCCTGCCACCTCACAGGTGCTCAGTGAGGATGTGCAGGACAAGAGGATCAAGGATGGAGGTGAAGGGCAGGGAGGACACCAGCCAGAGGAACACTGATCAAGGGCAGCCCCAGCCCTGTCCTGGGGGGACAGGGAGTCTGTGCAGGAAGAGCAAATGGGGACCCTGACCTGGGCTGTCCGCCCGGGTGCTGGCCCAGCCCCCGGACCAGTGACTGCACCTCTGGGGGTCTGCATTACGGGCCCCGTAATAATTCCCTCTCTCCAGGGCCGTTGTGTCAAATTATTGCTCTTACTCCTGTCGCTGCCGGGACAAACTACCGCAAGCTCGGTGACTTACACAGCGCCAATTTATCCTCTGACAGCTGCGGAGGTCCGACGTCCGAAATGGGTTTTACCAGACTAAAGGCAGGGCACTGGCAGGGCTGGGCTCCCCTGGGGGCTCTGGGGGAGAGTCCACCCCCTTGTCTTTCTCCAGCTCCTGCAAGCAGCCTGGACCCCTCGGCTTGTGGCCCCCTCCTCCACCTTCGAAGCCAACAGCAAGGCCTCTTCAGTGTTTTCCTGACTGACCCTCTGGCCTCCCTCTCACAGGGACCCCTGCGAGTCCACTGGGTTGACCGGGACAATCCAGGAAAGCCTCCCCATTTCGAGATCCCTAAGGTAATCACATCTGGAAATACAGGGAATTACCCTTCTCATACAGGGTAACGTCTCACAGGTTCCAGAGACTGGAACGTGGACATCTCCGGAGGAGGGTGGTGACGTCATTCTGCCTACCACAGTTATGAGAATGAAGATGAGACGAGTGCGGACCAGTCGCATAAACTGTGAAGTCCGCGCACGCGCAAGCTGTGGGTATCAGCTGTGCCAGGCGCCAGCAATAGAAGCTGCAGGAGGCCGAGCCCTCCTACTGCCCCAGGGATCCGGGGTGGCCCTCACCAGCTTCCTGAGAGGGTCCTCATTGTCACGAATGAGCAGGGCGAACCTTTTCCAGAGGAGAGACCGTGAGGCCTTTATACTGGGCTCCCGAAGGGCCTGTGATCCAAAGGCTTTGGTGTGGAAATCCACTTAACCAGGGTGGAAAAGGAGAAAAAGCAGAAGTACAGCTTTTACAATTTAGGGACTGGCAAAGGGGCCACAGAAGGTCTTCCATGAGGGACCCCGCTGTGGGGAGCTGATCCCTGCCGGGCCTCAGGTCGCACATGGGCCCTGCAGGGTGGGACACAAAAGGCCACTGGCACTTGGGATTTGGGAAAATGGCAAGTGTAAGGCCAAGCCCCGGGTTCCAAATGACCCCAGGCTGGGTCTGCAGCAATCTGAAAAACCTTGAATGCCCCAGGGAGAATTTCCTCTGGGAAAGGCCACTCTAGCCTTGTCCAGCTGCTCCCCATGCTCCCCTCCCACAGGCCTCAGGAGCCACGGGGTCACGGCCAGGCTGCAGGAAGGCCCTCCAGCCTGTCTCTACTCTGTGCGAATGCTGCTTCCCGAGCCCAGCTTCCTCCTGGCCTGACCCTGTCAGCACCTGATGCATCCAGAGATGACGGACTCCCTAGCCCTTCCAGGAATCCAGCCACCCACCTGCTTCCCTCAGGGTCCAGGTCCAGCTAGAGATGCTGGCCAGCGGGCAGCATGGTCCATCTTGTCTGGATAAGCCCAGGAAGGGGCAAAACTGGTACCTCCTGGGGGCCCCTGTGAGCCGGGCCAGAAGCCAAAGGCCTGACCCAACAGGAAATGCCGAGAGGGCAGGCGCCCCTCTGGGGTGGCAGCAAAAGGCAGGGAAAGCAAACAACTCCGCAGGAGGCCGGAGTGCACAGGCATGTGCTGAGTGGGGGTGAGAGGTGTGGGCTGCGTCCAGGGAAACACAGGAAGCCAGCGACCACTGGGCACTCGGGGCTGCTCCTCCAGCCACGGTTCCCCAGGTGAGGGCAAGGGCTTGTTGCAAGTGCACTGGCCACAAAAGCCAACCCTGCGGGCTCCCAGGGATGGCTGGGGGGTCAGCCGGGCTGAGCTCCAGCCCTACCACATACGATATCTCATAGATATCCTATGAGATCTTGGGTAAACTACCCCAACTCTCTAAGCCTCAGTTCCTAATCTGCCAAATGGAAGCCATCAGCAGTCCCTGTCTCGAGGGCCGCAGTGCCCAGGAGACGAGATAATGTATGGGAAGCATTCAGTAAGTGGCAGCCGACACCATCAGTGCCAGCAGGATCCGGGACTCCAGCTGTGTGGCCTCAGGCAGCTGATCCACTGCCTTCCCGCTGGCCCCTGTCGGCTGCCAGAGTCAGAACCCAGGTTCAGGGATTCCATTTCCAGGCCGCTTGTGTTCTGTTCACTTTCATGGAGACACTGAAAGTCCCCTGTCCGACCCACTCACCCAGCCTCTGTCCATCGGTACCCGTTGTTCATTCCACAGGGATGTCCTCGGCACTCGCCCTGTGCCTGGCTTGGTGCTGAGCCTCGAGGACGAGCATGCAGCTGCCAGCTGTCCCCAGGCTGGCCCGCAGATGGGGCGACACCTCCTCGCCCCTCTACCGTCAAAAGGCCTCAGCACGGGCTGCTTTTACTCTGCTCCCATTGCAAGAGAAGGGGCCTCCCCCAGAATCACACCCATGGGCAGTACTGAGGCCACTCGGCGTGGCTCCCCAGTCGGTGTCCACGGAACACCCCGACTACTCAGAAACTACTGTCCCAGAAGCTAGAGAGTACCTCTTGGCAGGCAAAGTTCTTCAGTAAACACACAAACAATCGGATCGTTCACAGGGAGCCATCTGCACCCTGACCGTGAGCCAATGTCCGAGGTGCCGGACTCGGACCTGCAGCTCGTGATCCCCGGAGGGGAGCGCAGCGGCCCACACCTGACCTCCCATCAGAGAGGCCCCGGGTCTAGTCTCCGCTCTGAATGAACACGCGCTATCTATATGAAACCTTGGCCACCTGACCGCTCTGAGCCTGTTTCCCACCTGCGTCACGGGTAATGACAGTGTCCACTTCCTACAGACGGAAAGAGTACATGGGCCTGGGTGTTTAGCCCAGTGCCTGGTACACAGTCAACAGCATCATTATTGTCACTATTATTTGTGGCTATTCTATCATCATCATCATCATCATCTGATCACAGATGTGTCCTATGGAGAAAAGAAAAAGGACCACCAGTTAGCCAAGCACCTTTAAGGCTGCCTTTACGCAGCAGCAGAGGTTCACTCCGTGGGAGTGTTGAGCAGGGTGGCCCAACCCTAAGATTTTCCGCACAGGCCTCAGCATAACACACCCAGCAACCCCAGCAGCTCTGTTTACTGCATAGCCACCTAGCTTCCTCCCCTGGGCAACCCAGCCCCACAGGCAAAGAGATGGGGAAGTCCATGGGCCTGAAAGCCAGAGACAGACCCCGCACCCCCAGGCCTCGCTGCTAACCAGCCTCAACTGTCCCTGTAACTGCCCACCTGGCAGATGTAATCCTCTTCCCTGCGCAGACCCACAGGGCTGGGGAGAGCCAGAGCAAACCCAGGTCTGTCTGATTCCCAGGGGACAGGTCCCAACCAGCTCCTTCTAAAACCAAACCTAAACCAGGACCCAGAATAACAACAGCAAATACGCTCGGAGCGGCCAAGATGTGCCGGCCAGACTAAGCACTGGACAAATGCTAATTTGTGCACACCTCCCAGAGCCCATTTTACTAGTTAAGAAAGTGAGGCTGGGGACAGGAAGCCACTTGCCCAGGGACACCCAGCTAGTGAGTAGCAGAGCATGACTTGAAGCCAGTTCTGTGGCTCGGAGCCCGAGCTCCCAGGCCCTCGAAGGCCCAGCCCCCAGTCCTCACTGTACCCACCATGCTCCGGCCACCAGCTGGGAAGTGGGAGTTCCCACCGGCGCTGCCTCCTTCCCTCCCAGAGCCCTGACAGCCGGGAGGTCCCTGCAAGGCGGCAGCTCTGCCTGGATCTGGGTGGTTACTCTCTGTCTGTACTGCCCACAGCGCCTTGGGAGGCCAGGTGGGCAGCCAGGCAAAGCCTCAAGGCCATTTCCAAACCTGGGGCAGGGGCCACAGAGGAAGTGCACTCACGAGAGGTAAGATGCCCTCCACTGGAAGATTTGCTTTTTAAAGCAGAGTTTGCTTGGTGACTACCGTTAGGGAAGTTTCAAAAGAAAATCAAGATTTTTTTTCCTGTCTCTTGGGCAAGAAGGAGGAGGAACTTGATCTGGACAGATTCACCTCCCCGAGGACTCACGAGTGGAAAATCACCACCCAGGGAAGGAGCTGGAACGTAGGGAAATGAAGACCTGGAAGGGAGGGAATGAAGCTGGGAGAAGGGTGGAGAGCACAGGACAAGGAGCTGGAGGCCGCCACATCCCAGGGTGTGGCCTTGGGCAGGTCCCGCTCCTCGGCCTCCCCATGAACAAAACTGGAGGGCTGGAATGGAGCCTCCTCGGACTCCCGCTGTGGTCAGTGCTCCGCAGGGTCTCCGTCCCACCCAAGCGTGATCTTTATTCACGCCTGTTGTTGCTGAGACTCCAGCCCTGGGAATCCGGGCCCAGCCCAGGGTAGTCCAATCCAGCCCAAGGCAGTGGGCACACTGTCTCCGCCCCTCCCGCCCCATCACACTGGAATCATCCAAAGTGGACAGGAGGTGGGGGCAGAAGCAAACACGGTGTGCGTATGTCGAGCTTCCCACAAGCTGCCTCACTTATTCCTCAGGCTGCTTCGAGGTGGAGGGTACTATGTCCATCTCATTCATGGGGCAACTGGGACTCGGAGAGCTTCACGGGCAGCCCAAAGCCACCCAGCTAGGGAGGGGCTGAGTGGGGACTTGAACCTGCAGACCTCCGGCCCTGGTGTCTCCTGGAGATGGTGTTCAAGGGCGCTTGGGTTGCTCTGGTTGCAGGACTAGAGGGACTGGGCCTCTTTCAGAAACACCTGGCCCGCCTGAGCTGCCTTGACCAGTGGTTGACGAAAACGACGCACTAAGCAGCAGCTCTGGGACTGCTGGGTCACAGCCCCAGTGGGTCGCCAGCACCAGACACACACAGTCTGGCTGCAGATTCATTGGGCCCCCAGGACACACAGAGGGGAGGCAGGTTGGGACCTCAGGCACTGGGTTGCTATACTCTTGACCTCAAGGTTGGGAATGGGGGTGTCTGGGAGGGTGGCCTGAAAGAACCAACCAAGAGTGCCAGGCCCTGGGTCGGGGCACGCACCTCTGGCCTCAGTCACCTCCTCCATGTGGACACCCTTCCCATCCCTGCCCTGTCCCCACCAGTGAATCTACGCTCATTCACTCAGCCAAGAACCCCTCCTGGCTTCCCCTGGGCCAGTGTCCCAGTTCCCTGGGCACTCCTGTGTCTCACTTTGAAGTGTCCACCTCCCCCACCAGACTGGGAGCTGTGCTCCCAGCCTACCTGGAGGGCTATAATCCTGGGAGATCACGGCCATCTCTGGAACTCCCCAGTCCCAGAAAAGGACTGCTGATTCATTTCTGGTCCCTAATCAGGGCGGAGAAGCTGGCTCCCACTTGGGGCCTTAATTACACAGGGCCTGCCCACTCCAGGCAACAAATGAACATGTACAAGGACTTGCGGGGATGCAGATTTGAATCCAGGACCGCCTCCTGCTCCAGGGGTCCAGGGCCACATCTGCCTCTGGAAGATATCCTGCTGGGCAACACCTGCCTGAGAATTAGTCACCCCCCCCCCACCTGGAGGACAAAGGGAGTCCCGACACACCCCCACCAGGATGGCTGCCCCTGGTCACACACCCCAGGGCCTGGATCCCCGACGAGCACTTCCCTTGGACAAGGACTCCCTAAGCACCAGTGTCCCCAGAGACGGCCAGTGAGCAGCAGGCCCCCAGCCCCCAAATGCACCACACTGACTGACTGACTGACTTGCCGAAGACTCCAGAGGGAAGGGTCAGGGCCTTGACCCCAGAGGGAAGGGTCAGGGCCTTGACCTGGGGCCTGCTACGAATCTGGGCCTCTTGCTCAGCAGCGCACTCTGCTAGGAAGGGAGCAGCGGCCCATTTTACAGATGAGAAAAACCAAAGCCCAGAGGACTGTGACTTACACAAGAACCCACAGCCAGTGCTGGGGCCAGAGTCCGACGCAGGCAGTCACCCCCAAATCCAGGCTTTTAACCAGATGGCTGCCCTGCCCCAGACAGGCTCCCTCCCGGGTGGAGAAGGACAGGGTCCCTGCCAGCAGTCACAGGAATGGGGACGGTATTGGCAGAACATCGAAGACAACTGGGCCGGGCACTGCTCTAGACACCAGAGAGTGGGTTCATTCTCAGCCACAGCCCAGAGGGCTGAGGACTTCGCTGTCTCCACTTTGCATATGAGCAGACTTATCTTTGGGGAGTTCATATCACTTCTCGAGCCCCGCAGCTACTAGCAAGGGGCAGAGCCAGGTTTGGGAGCTAGTTCTGCCTTCTGCTATTTCACAGGCTTGTGGGCAAAAGAAAGAAGTAACATGAGTTTTAAGGACTGACCTCTTCTCTCGGGCCGGAGATCTTAAAATGTGTTCCTTCTTAGCCTAAGACCTGCCGTGAGCCATTCCGGCTGCAGCTCCACCCTTTCCCACACCTCCTGCCCAGCGTCTCCTCTTGTCCCAGCCACCAAATAACACGCAAGGAAGAAGGCTCACTTACTGCGTCTGGGGCGGCGCGGTCGCTGGGTCTGGGTCTGTGGGGAAGAGCAGGAGGAGAGCCCGTCAGGCCGGAGGCTGGCCCAGTGGACTCCCCGGGGTGCTGGAGACAGGGCCCAGCCGGCCTGGACGCCTGCAGAGCCCGCCTCCCTTCCCCCAGCCTCTTCGCTGTCATCAAGCTCCCCTACCTGTCCGGCCTGCACCGCCCCTGCCCCCACCCCCGTGGCCCACATCCCAACTCCAACCAGAACCAGCGGCCCTGCCTGTTCTGGGCCTGCCCCCCACCCCCAGCTCCTCAAGGAGTCCCTTGTCCCCAAGCACGCAGGAAGTTCCTGCTAGTCTGGTCCCCAGCCTCTCCCAGAGGACAGGCTCAAGAGCCCAGAAGCTGCCATTTAACACCAGCCTTATCATGGCCTTCCCGCCCAGGGCCGGGGACTCTCCAATCCTCTGGGAGGCTGCTTCTCTGGCTGGTGTGATTCCCTGGGAGAAGCTGCGGGGCAGGGGGAGGGGGGGGGCGCGCTGCTTCCATTTACTAAGTGCCAAAGCGCACCAGATGCTACAGGAATGCTAGGAATCCTAGTTCCCAGGGGAGGCAAAAGAATGCAGCTTCTTCCCAATGGCTTCTCCCTTCCTGCTTTCTGGGGACAGCAGAGGGACCAAAGGCATCTCTGGGAGCCTGGAGCTTCCACCCCCCGCCCAGAGGCCTGGGAACATGAGGACCCGAGGCTCCCAGAGCACCTTACCAGTGACAGGGGCGGAGTCCAAATGGATCAGTGGGGCATCTGTGTCCTTCTCTGGAGCAATGCTTGGGACGCCCAGGCCAGCACTGGTGTCATCATCGTCACTGTCGTCAAACTGAAAGGCCTCTCCAGGGTCGTCCTCCGCCTCTGAGGAGGGGCCTAGGCCTCCTTCAGGAACCAGCTGATTTCCTGGAAGGTAGGAGGAGTTATTAGCGGGGCTGCAGGGTCTCAGGGTTTGGCCAAGCGAGAGATGGCTGAAAACGGGCGAGCAGCTCTGCAGGTCTGAGTGAGGGAACGAGGGCAGTTCCCAGAGACTAGGTCAACCCGCGCCCAGGCCCGATGGCCCTCCTGTGCCCCTGAGGCGTCCTGTGGCTGGGTTCGAGCTCTAAGCAGGGCAGCACATGGAGAGGGGGAGGAGCAAGCCTCCATGGCGCACATGTGCCCGTCTGTACCTGAATGCATGTCTTTCATATTCTTGTCTCCTAGTTTCCTATTTTATAAGCAAGGGAGCTTTTTAAATGCATCTGCGCGTGTGTGTATAAATACATGCATGTGCACTTCTGTGTGTGCATACATGGCTGTGCGTTTTGCATGTGTGCAAATGAGCACGTGCAGGCTCATTCTGCACGCTGCACTTTATTCTATTCGACATGCACAGCAGCATAAAACACAGCTGCCTGGAAGTGTTTGAAGCCTGAAGGTACCAACTCTCAGTCAGGTGCCAGGGTGCAGACTGGCTGGGGCAGGGCGGGGTGGGCATAGAGTTCTGCCCAGTGCGGCCTCATGCCCTGCTCCTCCCTCCTCGGAGACCCCACTCATGGCCCTGTCTCCTGCTGGCCCTCAGCTCAAGTCAAGCAAAGACACTCCCAGGCCCCTCCCCCAGCCACTGCCCTAACTAAATGAGGTCCTGTCTTCCTTCTCTGTGATCCCTTGTTTTCTTCATCTGTGAACGAGGAAGGATGTGTTTTGTGCCTGTTTGGGGACAGGTCCTGGCCTGGCCCCAGGTCAGAGCCCTGCAACTTTCGTAAACAAGTGAAGGAAGAGATTCTCTACCCTGAAGCCTAACAAGCCCTTGCCTTTCCAGCCATTCCTCCCAGCTGAGGTCTCCAGTCTTCTTCCCCAGAATCCGGAGCAGGACAGAACCTCAAGCGTCCACTAAGCCAATAATCCCCTCCACCTCCTGCAAACCTGCTCTCACACCAAAGGGCAGTGTGGTCTGGTGGTACAAGTCCCTGAGGCTGACCCTTGGCCTGGGGCTGCCCTGGGCAGTCCTCCTGCAGCTCAGACCACACGGCTGAGGGCCTGAGCTTTGGGCTCAGCCCGTTCTGTCCGGGCTCCCTTCCAGCTGTGTTCTGAACAAGTCACTTCGCCTCTCTGAATCTCAATTTCCTCCCCAGTAAGCTGGAAAATAAAAGCAGCCCCTGCTCCATGCGGCCACTATGCACATGCGCCAAGAGGTGGGTCGGTTTCTCAGCCTTGCCACCATCGACGTGGAGGCTGCATGGTCTGTGCTGGGGGGGGACACAGCGGGTTTCATAGCAGCACTCCTGGCCTCGGCCCACGAGAAGCCAGTAGTACCCTCCCGCTCTGACAACCAAAAATGCCTCCAGAAACTGGCAAGTGTCCCCTGGGGGACAAAGCTGCCCCTATGTGAGAACTGCCGGATAGAGACAAGGCTTGGCATAGTGCCTGGTATTTGTGTTACACAATATCACCTGGTGTTGTTGTAACACCTGCCCCTCCCAGCCCGCGATCCTTAAGGACAGGCCTGTCTGGTCCCGGTGTGCTCACAGGCAGATGATGAGTGAGTAGGCAGGGAGGTGGATGGAGCAGAGATGGGTGGATGGACCCGCAGATGGACAGATGGATAGATCCGACTCCAGCAGTCGCTCTGACCAGAAAAATCCAGTCCCTCCCCCACAGTGACCTGAGGCCTCCAGAGCAGAACATTTTAGTGTGAATGCATCAAATTCAAGAAGCCCCTTCCTCTGCTGCTTGGGTGCAACAGTCACCCAGAGTTCACCCTCCCTCCCTGACTTGCCTGCAGGGTGATGACCAGATGGAGGCCATTGAGGTGGGAACCCGCCCCTCCCGGGAGCTCTGGGGGCCCCATGGGTCCGCGTCGGCAGGCGGACTGCTCCAGGCAGTGCTGTGCCTGACACTGAGCACCCTCCCCAGGAGGGGAGAAGTGAACACGGTGCAGAACCTGAAACGTACCCCATGGAGCTCCCCCGTTTCAGACAGCGAGGCCACAGAGCCATCCAGAGCTCAAGTGACACGCCTTCTGTCACACAGCTAGTAAGCGGGGGGCCTCATTTCAACCCAGATCCGACTTCACTCACGCCCCGCACTCTTTCCACGAAGCCCTGCTGCCTCGTCGCGTGAGCCTGCGGCCACCTGGCCCCGTGATGACGCGTTAACAAAGGAAGTGCAGGGGCTGAGTGGTTTTCGGGTGACAGTTCCCCACCCACTGGTGGGTCATAAAGTCAATTAAGGGATTCCCAGGCAGCGATTTTTGTTTGTGAACTGCTTATCTGAGGTATTTTTAAAATACTGTAAAAGTCATAAAGTCAGGCTTAGTATTGCCATTGATACTGTTGTTACACTTCTGTTTCAGTTAATATAGAAAACTTTCAGTTCCGTGTAGTGTATGTTTGCATCCCTATCCGCATGTGCATGTGCGTGGTGTGTGCATGTAGATACGTGAGTTGGCGTGTGTGCACGTGTGCAGAACCTTCTGCTGCTCTCGCTCACTGCACTCCGGCCACACCGGTCTCCGTGCTGTGCCGTGAATGTGCCACACGGGCTGGTGCCGCTGCCCCAGGACCTCTGTCCTCTCAGCCCCAGGGTCCAGAACGGTCCCCGCCAGGTGTCTCCGGCCCTCACCTCCTTCAGGTCCTTACTCCACACCAGCTCCCAGCAAGGCTGCCCGACCAAAACCGCCCACAGGGGCATGAGGGCGCCCCATGCCCCTGCCCGCTTTGGCTCCCTCTGTGGCCTTTATGAGCACGGGACACGCTCTAAGTTCCCTTCTCTTACTCTCTGCTCCCCTGTGAGAAAAGAGTGTCCTGAGGGCAAGTGTGCTTCTGTTTCACTCACTGTCATATGCCCGGCATCTGGTAGGCAACAAAAAGTATCTGTTGAACACACACACACACACACACACACTCTTGTTGTCACATCTATGAGTTATGGTTTTAAAAGTTTCAACAACATTGAAACAAATGACCACAAAGTCCCTTCCCACCACTACTGGGCTACCGGATACAGGCCCTTCCTGACCAGGGTGGGAGGGCAGTGTTTCGGTGCCCGGGGTCCCTGTCCACTGGAACCTGCTGGGCAGGCAGTGGCAAGAAGGGCTTCCCTGCACGCGCGGCCAGTCTCACGGCACTGACCGCAGTTTCCCAAACAGGCCACACCTGGTGCGGACTCAGCCGCGCCTACACCGGCCGTGCGAGTGTCCAGTTAGTTGCCCCTCCAAGCCGCGGTTTCCTCATCTGAACAGTGAGTACAGCGATCGCAACTACCCTGCAGTAGTGTAGTTGGGAGGACGGAATGAACTAACACTCGTAAAGCACCTGGTGCCAGGTATGTGCTCGCTGAATGTCAGCTATTCTTACGGTGATGTCATCACTGTCATTGCATCATCATCACGCTCATCGTCATCACCACCATGATTCTTACTGCTGCCCTGAGTCATAGCCCAGTCCTTGACCCTGGGTGAGGCGGGCAGGCCCTCCTGCCTCACAGGCCAGGCCCAGACCGTGTCCAGGGGCTCAGGTCACTTCTGCACCCTCTCCTGATAGATGGCTTCAGTCAGCCCATCCATCAACCCGGGCACGCCTGCATCCGATGGGCTGTTCCCAGCAGCCCCCGGGTCAGGAGGTTCACGGAGAAGCAAGATGTGACCCTGGATGTCAAGGAGCTCACTGCAGGGGGAGGCTGGCAGACACGGCAAGAGGGAAACATCAAACCACAGAGACTGAGCCGGGGCTGAAAGGGAGGAGGGGGCTCATGCCAGCCGGGGCCTCGGACACCAGGCACAGAGCCTTGAAGGATGAGCCAAGGTCGGACAGGACCGGGTGGGAAGAGGAGCTCCAGGCTGGGGCCGCAACAGACGTGAAGAGCAAACCCCGAGGTGCCCAGTGGAGCGGTGAGCAAGAATGAAGGGGCTAAAAGATGACTGGAGAAGTGTTTCAGAGAATCTGAAGCTCTCAAAAGGTAAGAAGAAAACAGCTCTGAGCCTGGCTCAACCAGACAAGACCGGCAGCACCATGAGACAGAGCTGAAACAAAAGGTGGCCGTCAAATGTTTCTTGAATAGAACTGAATGGATTTAATCATAAGATGACTTTGTTCTCACTTTCCATGCCTGGCCCCTTGGTAGGTAGGAGAAAGTATGCAAGGCGACCATGACAGCAGGGGCCACAGACGGGGCATCCTAGGACCCAAAGTCATGGTCATGACCCAGGAGATTCCCTTATCCCTAGTGCTGCTCCCCAGGCTCCTAAGACCCAGGCAATCACCTCTTATCAGGAGGAAAAGTCAGGAGGCCGGTCCCTGGGTAATTGAGAGCTAAACTGAGCCCCTCTCGCCCCCCCAGACGGCTGGCACTGTCAGAGCTGGTCGCACATACCCTTGAAGTTCCTGGACACGCCCCACTGTCCGGACGACCAACCCCAGTGAGTGCAGGAGGCTGGGACCCAGGAAGCCACCCCTGTCCCAGAGAAGGCAGGGCCACTGTGCTGACCCCCACCCTTTGGAGGGGAGCAGGCTCAGGGCAGAGCACACACAGCTCAGGTAGCATCCTGCCAACACCCAGCGCTTACAACCTCCATTCACTGAGTGACTGATTACCGCACACCTGAGCCTTACCTGTATTTAAGCCATGTAACAACACAAGGGAGGGTGTCGCTATCATCCCCATGTTCGTGGGTGACGAGACAGAGGCACCCAGTCACTCAGGTGTCAGTGGCGGGGTCAGGCTGATGAAAAAGCCCTTTCTCATGACCACTCTGCTCTCTGCCTCCCCCAGTGCGGGCGAGAGGACAGGAAGCCGGACCCAGGGGTGAAACCGCCCGCGTCCAGCCCCTCCGGGGTGCGGCCTGGATTCTGCCCACAGTGTCTGAGGCCCCACCGCCTGGGGTTGCCAGATAAAATACAGGATGTCGAATGGAATTTCAGATGAACGAATCCTTTTTTTAACATGAGTATTTTTGTTTGTTTGTTGCCAACTCTGGAAGCAGGTGGCCTGACCTTAGCACCTTCACAGATGCCCCTTCCCCTCAATCCTCGGGTCCCCACCCTCAGTTCATAAACTTCACCCCCTAGCACACTTCAGTCCCCAGGTGGGTTCTGCCTATCTCTCCAGGGGATCTTAGGGGCACGGGTGAAGAATCAACCCGTGCCCAGAGCCTACTCTGTGAGAAGGAAATGATCATTTCCCTGTGGCAAACAAGGAAATCGAGGCAGAGGGGTGAAGTCGCTTGCCCAAGGGCACACAGCTAACCACCGGTGGAGCCAGATTCCCCACCCCTACCCCCGACCCTGGGTCAGCCTGCTCCCAAGCCAGGAGCCCTCTGCTGGCCCCCGCAGCCCTGCACGGAGGAGGGACAAGCAGGAAGCCCAGGGCACCGTACCTGTGGCAGCCTGTGGAGGAGGGTCGGAGGAAGCCATCAGACAAAGTCCAGTTCAGATCGGCACCAACCCAGCCGCTCGCCTGCGAAAAGAAGGCCAGAGATCTAATTAGATGACATCCAAGGCCGAAGCTTCGGCAGCAGAGAAGGGTGGGCCATCGGCTCACGGCCTGTGCCTTCCAGCCTCCAGCTCCCACAGGGCTTCCCCAGCAGCTCCACGAGCACACAGGGCGGCAGAGAGGGCCCAGCCCCCAACCGTCACCAATCATTAACCCAGAAAACCCAGCAGCTGCCTGCCAAGCAGTAACCCCTTCTTTCCAGAAAGCCCCTGCCGCCGCTGACCTTCCTTCCAAGGGCACTCAGGAGTCTGAGGGGTCCAGCTGGACTACCCCTCTGCCTTGTCCCTTCTGACTTGAAGCTGAAGCCGCAGCCCCAGAGACCAGGGTCACGCTCAGCCCCTGGTTCCAGAAGTCGTATCACGCCTGGCCTGTCATAGAGCTGGCCGGGCACCTCCTCCTCCCGCATGCCCAATAGCCAGAGGCTCCCTTGAGCCCCGCTGAAGGCCATGTACTCTCTGGCTCTCCCTGTCCTGCCCCGTGGGGTTGACCAGCTGGCAAGGGCCTGCCCAGCATATGGGTCTGAGGAAAGCAAAGAGCTGCAGAGCAGCGGACAGCGCAAGACAGGGGCAGACCCTCAGCCGCTCGGAGCGGGGAGCTGGCCTCGCCGGGAACTCGCGACCAAGAAGCCAGTGCGTCTGGTGGGCTTCTCGGGCCCTGGGGCCAACCTTGCCAGACACCCCCTGCTGAGCGGTGAGGGGAAAGAGCTCTCCCCACTCGCCACTCGGCACCCCTGATTCGGAACTAGAGGCTGTCCTTCTAGACGGCCCTGTGGCGGAGGGGAGCATTCCGGAGGGAGAGCACCCAGCCCTCCTGTCTAATCAGCCCCTGCCACAGACGGGCTGTGAGCCTGCTTTCCTTTCCGCTCCTAAAGCCTGTGCTTCTTAACTGGCTTCCTAAATAAAGACAGAGTGCATGTGAATGACAATTAATAACAGCGAACATGCACGGAGCGCCTGCTTTATCTCAAACACCAAGCACTTTACAAACAGTGGTAACGTACAGGACTGACCACACATGATAAGTGAGAACATGAGGCCCAAGGGCAGTTAAGTAAGTTGTCCAAGGTCACACAGCTGGTAAGTGGCAGAGCCCGGGTTTGCACCCAGGCCATGGACATGGGAGTCTGTGCTCCTTAAGTAACCACCACGCCCTAGCGCCTCTCAAAGTTCAAACAAAATAAAGGGTGTACAACGAAAAGTAAACCTCTCGCCCCCGACCCCTGCCACCCTAGTCCCCAGGAGTGACCACTGTGACAGTTTCCCTACGAAACCTACAGAACTCTCCCGGGGCCCAGCTTGCGTGCCTGGGCCACGGCTTGTTGTGGGCAGAACGAAGTGCGCCGTCGCGCGGCGCTGCAACCACTATTTCTGCTGAAGGATCTCACCGATCATTTCAGAACAGCACATAGAAATGAGTCATGTTTTAACGGCTGCGCGTTTTTTTTAATGGACCACAATTTCTTTTAATGTCTCTACCAATGGAAGGTTGTTTTGCTGTTTTACAAACAATGCAGCAACTAACACCCTCCCTAATAGGGCGAAGGGGCGGGTGAACCTAGGGCACATTCCTAGAAATGGATCTGCCAGGGTCGGTTCTGGTCGAGTGCGAACTGCTCTCCACGGAGCGTGTGCCTGCGCCTTTTAGCCCCACGCTGAAAACTCTCCGGACTCAAACGTTCTCTCCGGCAAAGGTTTTGGGGAAGCAGACTAAAATGTTGGTGTGCAACTGCCCAGCAGCCCTTCCGGGGGCCGTTCCCCTCCCTGTGGGCTCCTTCGGAACCACTTAGGGGGGCGCCTCGCCCAGGCTCGCGTGCAAACTGTTCCTTAAGAGCAGTTTTCTGACTTTGCAGAAACTCGGATCTTCCCTCCAGCCCAGTCTGTTCTCCTCCCCTTTGTCCACCCACTTCGGGCTGATTCCCGCCCTCTGCTCCAAGCCCAAGGCTTTCCCCAGGAAGGAAGAGACACCAACCCTTATAAAGCCTGAGCTTTGTTTGTGGTATTCCATTCACAGATGAGGCAACCGAGGCTAGGGAGAGTAAGGCTTTGCCCCGGGTCATCACAGAGGCAAGGCAACAGGGTGAAAATACGAGGAATGAATTGGGGGGCACTGACCCCGAACCTCAGTCTCAGTCCTTTGATTGCACCACCTCCCTGGACTTCGGGGCTGGAAGCTGGGGGGATGCGGAGAGGGTTATAAACTAATCTGGGCCAGCGAGGTCTCGGGGCAAGGACACAGACCTGCAGGCCCCATGCAGGTCCACAGGCCTGTGGCCGCCATCTTGCACACACCTACCTTTAGTCTCACCAGACGTGGGCCAGGGAGTGGGGATGGCGCAGGGCAGTGCGTTGTCACCACGAGAGACCCTCGTGGCAACTCTTTGGACAGAGAGTTCACGCTACCTGATCCCACCTGCGTCCCGCCACTCGGTAGCGCGACGCCTTGGATGAGTTGCTTAACCCCCATCTCCAGGCTTCAGTTTACCCACTGGCATATGGAGATTACAAAGTACCCACCGCAGAGGGTTATTAGGGAAGTTAAGAGTAAAAATGTGTAAAAGTCTTGGCTGGGTCCCTGGGACACACGAGTCCATGGCTGTCATTGACACTCAGGCACGCGATCACCACAGCTCTGCCTTGGGGGTCAGCGACCCCAGCTGGAGTCTCGGGTCCCCTGGAAAGGGGGCTGAGACTCAGCGTCCTCACCTGTAAAATGAGGGTCCTACTCCCTGCCCCACAGGACTCCCAGCAGCATACCTGAGGTCAACCACCAAGTCCCGGGCAGGCTCGGTCAGCGCCAAGATGCCCACCCTTGGTGTCCCTCAAAATGGGGGACAGCAGATAGGACTCTGTGTCTGGACTCCACACCCCAAGAGTGTAAAGGACCATACCAGTGGCTCACAGAGAGACCCTGAGATCCCAGGGCTTCAAGCTGGGGGAACCTGGGGCAGTAGAGTGGGGCAGCCAGGTCCACCTGCAGGCTGGGCTCCGCCTCGTCCTCTCAGTGAACTTGACCTCTCCTCAGCCTCTCGGGGGCCCTGGGCCTTGTCTCTGTAAAGCAGAGGCAGCACCTGCCCAGACGATCCCAGGGGCCGCTATGTGGGTGAGGAAGCGCTGAGAGAACAGGAGGCCGTTCCCTTTTCCTGTTTGACGTTTTCCTTGAGCTGTGCACGTTCAGGAGGCTTTTGAGGTGGGAGCCTGCGCCCAGAGAAATCTGTTGTGAAGCCCCTGAAACGAGCCTCTCTCAGAAAAGCGATCCAGAACCTTCCGACCATGACCATCTCTGGCAAAAGAAGCAGCAGGCTGAAAACCAAAAGTGGCCCAGCATGCAGGGGGTTTCTGACTCCATTGTATTTATTTTTTAATATACACGAGTTCTTTACAAAATTTTTTTAAAACTGCAACATTCTAAGAAACCCAAAATTTACTACCAATACAAATCCCCATGAGTTCGCCGTGCCACCACACACGAGTCAGGGAATTAAAGAAACCGTTACATATTTAGAAACATTCAACGTCAGAAGCCTTAAAATCTAACTGTATGTGGCAGCCCCTCAAAAAGCTGCCACCTGTACTTGTAAAGCACATAGGATCTTATCAACTATACAGAAATCTGTAGTTGTTATCCCGAAGCGGATATTGAGCTGCACTGGACATCGCGTTCTTAGCCAAACAACCGCGGAGCACGCACACGCCCCACGTACACACAGTGGCAGGACGGCGGTTTAGGCTCCATCTCCGCCCTCCGACCAGTCTCCTCGGAGCCCGCCCGCCTGCCAGGGCCCTTCTCCCCGCTTCCCTCTCGCCCGGGGCAGGGTCGCCCGGGGCAGGGTGCGCACCCGCGTCCTTCCCACAGTTCTCCCTCAGCGTGGCTGCTCTCTGTTCCTGCGGTCGCTTATCTTTGGCTGACTGTTCAGACCACACTTGACTCAATTTTTTTTTTTGCAGTATCTCTCAGGGATAACCCAGGATGCTCACTTTTGATCTTCGGGCCATGTTCAAAGCAGAAGAGCAAGGCAGATGGGGATTTTTAGGAGCGCTGGGATCTTTTCCTTTCCTGTCTGACCACCTCTGGGAGGGACGGAATCTCTCCTCTCCCTGGCACGGCACGGCGAGCTTTGCACTTTTTTGCCATGTCTTTGAACACTGAGGTTTCCTTTGCAGACATGGTCTTCCATCTTGCCAAACATTTCTTGGAGAATTCAGGAAAACTGATAGAAGAGTCAGGGTATTTCTTCGTGTGTTCTTCCCGGCAGATTGGCACGAAGAAGGCATACGAGGACATCCTGCCCCGCAGCTCCTTGGGGTCTCCTTTACCCACAGTGACTGACAGCACCTACCCGGCGGTAGGTTTCGCCCAGTGTCCCGCCATGAGGCCGGGTCTGACCAAGATGCTTCCCTCGCTGGGAAGCGAGGACCGGTGGTGAAGTCAGGGGAATAAATCTCATTTTGGCTCATCTCCATACAGCTGATGAGCATTCTATTGTGATCCTCCCCTAAGGCTTGCCCTAAACTCTCAGCCTTTAAAACCCTCAGGACCAAAGACCCAGAGCCCGCTCCAGCTCCGCTCTCCCTTCCCCTCCCCGCCTGGGCCTCCCCTCCCCGATCCTCCCCCCAGGTGCTTTACCTCCACCTCTCTCTTTCCTAAGCTCCCAGAACTCTTTCTTTGCCTCTGTAACCTTCTAAGTCAACTTTTTCATATAGTTTGAAAAAAAAAAAGTGCACAGAGGAAAGGAACTGGAAAGAAATTCACAGAGATACACAGAGTGTTATTATGCTCAGGGTTTCCTGTTTGCTTTCTTTCTACTTTTTTAAAATTCCCAGATACTCCACAATGAGCCTTATAAGAAAAAATACAAACAACCACGCTCATTTTTAAACGGAAGATTGGCACAGAAACATCAGGGCAGCTCGGAACCAGGAAGCAGCTACGAGAGGGCGTGGCTCTCCCTTTGAGGACACGTCCCGGTGCCAGTGCAGTGGCTACAAAGATGCGCTTTGTTGCTAGATCTGAGTGCAGGTCTGAGTACTTGCCCTTGACGGCAGTAGGGCGAACACCTTCCTTATGAGTCCCTGACATGAAGAGTCCCGTGGCGATGGAATGCGGACTGAGTCCTGTGTGCAAGGTATTTTGCACCAAGTAACTCTCCATACACATTGTTACCATTATGATGGTAAGAGTGTTATGCGTGGGTGGTAGGGGAGAGTTTCTTCTCTTGCAGGGGGTCCTCTCATTAAAAATGACTGCCGGGCAGGCAAACCCCCTGAACGGTGCCCTTCCTCACTAATGCAGAATGGCCATGTTCAGCCAGGACAAGAGGCAGAGGAGCCAGGGACGAAGCCCCCAGTGCTGGCTGCAGGGTGTGCCTCAGCAGGTCAGCCTCAGTGACCCGGACCACCCAAGAGCGGCCAGCTCAAGCACCTCCCTCCACCCTCCGCGTCCCGCTCACCAGGGCAGGTTTCTTCCTGGCTCTAATCTAACCAAAGCCCTTCTCAGAGGTCAAAGTCCACCCAGCCCAAAGGCCCATTAGGAAACAGCCCCTCCAGCCTGCACCTGCTGCCCCGCCTTGCTGGCCCGGAGGCCCACCCCATCCTGGGCCAGGTCCCAGCTGCACTCAGCTGAGTGGCCCCATCCCTCTTCCTCCCGCAGGAGACCTGGAGAAATTCACCTGGAGGGCTCCTCAAAGTCAGGGAGGCTGCAGAAGCCGCCCGGGGGGGGGGGGGGGGGGGGGGGGGGGGGGGGGGGGGGGGGGGGGGGGGGGGGGGGGGGGGGACAGGGACAGCTGGCCTGTGAAGACTGGACCCAGTTGGGGAGGAGGGTGCAGGCAGTCAGAAGTCAGTCCTGGAAGCTGGGAAAGCAGCAGAGGAAGCACCTCCGTGTCCGGCGACCTCGCCAGAGGAAGGTGGCTGTCACCTAGCCTTGCACAGAGGGAAACAAGGAATAAGTTGTGGCCCAGCACCCATGTCTCTCTCCCGGACACCAGGACGAAAGGGCGGGACAGGGGCAGGACGCGGTGCTTGGGCTGGCTGGGACCAGGGCTGCTCCACAGTACCCTCGAGAGGCATCTCTGGCTCTTGGCCCTTGTCAGACATGACCCTGGCCAACGTATCCCCCCATGTGACTGTCCCACAACACACACCGTCCAACCCTTCCTCACCGCCTTCACAATGAAGTCCAGGCCCTTAGCAAGGCCCTAGGCAACGCACCCCGCAGCTCACCGTGACCTCTCGGGCCTCAGCAGCTCCCTCCCCTGGCCTGAAAGGCTGAAAGGGAACCCTGTTCCACCCCCAAGAACAGCTGGCAGGCCCATGACCATGCCGACCTGTTTTACCTCTCTGGGCCTTTTGCTCGGCCATTTGCTCCCTCCATGTAGAATCCTCTTTCACAAACAGCAAGCAAACTCCTACTCAACCTTCAAAACCCAGACCCAGTTTCTCCTCTGTGAGGCCTCCCCAAGCCTATCCATGCAGTGGTTCCCATGCCTGGTTGTGGAGCTTTAAAAAAAAAAATACACGTGCCCCAGGCCCAGGATTCCGTAGCTCAGAGGTGTGGCCAGGGAAAGTCTATCAAAGGTCTTATCAAAAGCACAGGTGACTCTGGGGCACTCAGAGCCCCGATTATAACCATGTCCCTCACTAGACTGTGGTGTCTTCTGTTCATCTCTGTGTCCGGAGCACCAGGCCACCCTGTGGCTGAGCTGCGCTGAATGGAGCCTGGAGGCTGAGAACCAAAGAGCCTGAAGACCTTGCCCTGCTCGGGACCTCCTCACTGTGCAGTCCCCGGGCCGGGGGCAGTGGCAGGTGTGGGACTTCCTGCCCAGTGGAAAGAGAAGCACAGGTCCAGGTAAGAACTTCAGCCCCCCAGGTGTCCTCCACTCCATCCAGAAAGACCAGAGACAGGAGGATAAGGTAGGGATCCAGCTGGACAGTGGGAAGAGGGACCCATGGCCATGTAGGCAGGGTGCCAGGACACCCAAAGCTCTGCCATCGGAGGCCCTAGAGCAAATGGCCATCTGCTGCCAAGCCTGGAGGCAGATGGCTCCCAGGGGCCCTAGAGAGACCACAAGATGCTGATCCCAGAAAACACCAGAGGAGCTACATACAGCAAGAGGAACAGGACCAGAAGGCAGAGCCCTGGAAAGAAAGGCATGAGAGGGTGTAGGACAGGGTCCAAGAGAGCCGCTTCAGACACTGGTGAGCCCCTGGGAAACTGGTCACCCTCTCTGTGTCTCCTGTCTCCTCTGGTCAGAGGCAAACATCAATGAAAGCCCATCTGACAAGGCTGGGAGGGTCTAAATAAACGTTGGTTCCCTTCCCAGAGTCCCTGCGGCTCCCTGAGGACACTTGCGCTGTCCCACTCTGCAGACTGCCAACTGAGTCCAGGCCGACTGGCGACCAGCAGGCTGACCCCTGCCCTCCCTGACCCTCACCACCTTTGAGACCACAAAACGATCGGCTTCAAAGTGAGAACAGCTGACACCCGAGGGCTGCTGTGCACCAGGCCCCATGCCGGACACTTTTCCATCTTTGTCCAACTTCATTCCCATAGCAGATAAGGAAAAGGACGCCGAGAGACTGGCGGGGGCTTCCTCCAGGTCCTCCCCAGCCCGGGGCAGCAGCCTCCAAATGCTGGAGGGAAAACAGGGCCGGCTCCTGCCCTCTGCCACCAGACGCCAGGCCACTCAATGGGCTTCCTGGGGGCGGGGGTGGGAGGACGCTCTGAAAGGGGCACCCTGCTGGCCATGGGCAGGGGTGAGGCTTGGTCAATGGCTGAAGCCTCAGACAATAGGGT
Source organism: Carollia perspicillata (assembly GCA_004027735.1). Lineage (NCBI taxonomy): Eukaryota > Metazoa > Chordata > Mammalia > Chiroptera > Phyllostomidae > Carollia > Carollia perspicillata. The sequence continues at coordinate 27,562 of PVKM010010448.1, forward strand.
CTCTGTTCCTACCAGAGTAGGCGTCCCCAGCCCCACCCTCCTTCCTCCATTGACTTCCTCAGCTAGGGGGGCCCCCCCGTCAATGATCCCCAGGCAGGACGAGTGGGAGCAGCCCCAGCAAGAGGCCCCTGGGCAGAAAAGCCCACCCACCCCACCCCACACTCCTCCACAGGGTATCCCTAAGGGCGGTTGCCTAGGAAACCAGAGCCAGCCAGAGGCTGCAAGACCAAGTGTATGAGATGAGAGAGAAAGAGAGCAAGAGAGAAGGGGGCCGGGGTGGGGAGGGCTGCTGCCCTTCCTCCTCCCCACAACCCCCAGGCACATCTACCCCTTCATCCCCAGCTATCCAGCCCAGACAGGAGGCACCAGGCCGAAGGACCAGGTGGAAAGACTCCTATTACGGACTGAACTATCCTGACCTCATCTCCTGCGAGCAACACCAGAGGGTCCCAGGTCCTGGGTGGCCCATGTGATAGGCCCCACAGAACACACTCCCTTCCGGCCTCCGGGAGTGCTACCCCTGCACCTTTCTGAGCCTCAGTTTCCCCATCTGGAGCCACCTGCCAGGCAATTCAGCACCAGCATGGGACACTCCAGTCCAGGACACTCAGTCTAGCAGCAGAGCACTTCTTTGCGGGAACTAAACCTGAGAGGTGGGATTCGCTCCCTCCTTGCACAGACAGGGAAGCTGCGGCTCGAATGAGGCGGGACCAGGAGAAGGAAGGGTGCCTGACTCCATGCAACAGGACAGAGCAGATGCAGGGGCAGGATGGACAGTCTCGGCTGCAGAAACGGCCCAGACCACGGCAGAGAGGCTGGAGCGAGCTGGGGTTTCCAGGGAAGGTGCCTCCAAGGTTGCGTGCTCTCCCCACCGATCTGTCATCCAGCTCACTGGACCCACCAGCAACCCCCACAACGCCAAATGCAGTGGACGTGCCTTGGGCCCACCCCAACCCCCCACCACTCGGCCGCTGTCTTCTCCGAATGCTCCCTCCACTCCCCTTTCTGCTCAGCTTCCACTCTGCCCACCTCCCTCCATCACGCCTTCGAGTGGCCAAATGCTGGGCCTCTCCCAGGCTCATGGCCTCGTCGCACCTGTGCCCCCCAGGTGACCACACTCATTTCATAGTGTTTAAGACCATCTCCACGATGATGCCTCCAGACTGACTCTCCCCTGCACTGCAGAATCCTGCCTGGAAACAAGCCTGCTCAACATGTCTGTGGTCAACGAAGCACTGGAACTTTACGTCCACCCAAACCCCCACGCACCACCCCTGCTCCTCCTAGTCTTCCCGGTGCACCTGTTGGCAGCTCCAGCCCGCCAGGGACTCAGACTAAAAACCTCAGACTCCCTTGTCTCCCTCTTCCTCTCACACCCACATCCTACCCATCAGCACACCTTGTCAGCTCTGCCTTCCGAACAGGTCCAGAACTGACCGCATCTCGCCACTCCCTTCCCTCACCCTGCTACCCCCTGGTCCACACCGCCATCCTCCCTTACCGGGACCAGTAAAATAACCCCTTCACTGGTCTCCTGCTTCCATTTTGCAGTACGGCCGCCCAGTTCGTCCTCTGCACAAACCCTCAGTGCTTTCCTACCTCATCCAGAGCGGAAGCCAGGGCCCTCGCCTTGGCCGACAAGGCCCTCCAAGATGCACCTGCCCCCACTACCTGCCTGACTTCAGACCCTGCCTCTCCCACCACAGCTCACTCCGCCCCAGTCACATTAGCCACCGTGCAGTTCCTGAAACACGCCGCACAGGCTCCAGCCCCGGCCCTTTGCACTGGCTCCCTCAGCCTGGACATACACGCAGACGCCTCCTCACCTCCTCGGGGCTCTGCTGCAAGGTCCCCGTATCAGAGAAGCTGCCCCACCACCCCCTTCAACACAGCACACGCGCCTCCCCACCACGCTCGTCCCCTGACTCAGCCTCCCCGTGGTCACGGTGTTTAGCACCTCCGGGCAGCTGTGCGTGTTAGTTGCGTACAAAAGCCTCCTCCTACGAGAACGTGGGCTCACTCAACAGAGGCCACGGTGTTATTGTTTCTGTTCCTTGTTGTCCCCACAGCCCTGGGGCAGTGCCTGGCAAACACGAGGCCTCACACACACCTGCTAAATGAATGAGGGCACCCCTTGGTCTGGGTGGGCCCTGCCACCCCCCTGGGGGGAGGGGGTATGGCAGCCAAGGCCGAGGGGCACCCACTTCTGGGAACTGTGCCTCCTTCCATCTGAAATCAGCCTGCAGCCAGGACAGCTCCTCCTAGGAGAGCATCGTAAACAGATTCTCTGCCAATCTGTGCAGGGGGCGGTTCCCCAAAACCAGGTCTGGGGCCAGAGGCAGGGTGTGACCAGAAGAAGGGGGGAGGGAGAGGCAGGGTGGGAGGAGGGACTTGGACTATTTTTAAGGACTTGCTCCCAAAAAGTGCACATTCTTGCCCTGGTGAGTCAGAAGCATGTGGCTGGAAGAGGGCACAGGACCCCAGAGGTCCAGCGGCTGCCGCCCGCAGCCACTCCAGCAGGACAGGCACGCGGTAGTCTTCCCCGCTTAGACAGGTGAGGCACCTGCCATCCACCCAGCGGCCCAGGGGCAGGGCAGAGAAGCGCAGGGTCAAGGCAGGGTGCTGGGGCCCCTGGCTGGCAGACCATGGAAAGTGGAAAAGGCCTTCCTTTCAAAGACCACAAGGGTCCAATCTTTCTCTGGTCTCTTCGTTCAGACCCACCCTCTGCCTCTCTCAGGGAGGGGCCGTCTACTTTGTCCCACAGGAGAGCTCTGAGCAGGAAGAAACAACCTGTGCAAAACTCAGGGCTGAAAATAACTCAGCCCACCCAACCAGAGCGCAGCGAGCTGGCCAGGCAGCATCCGGGGTCTCCAGCAAGGCAAGTCCCAGAGGACGCGAGGCCCCAGCCACAGGGCCCAGGACAGCTCCAGCTGAACCCTCGGAGCAGCCAGCACTTACATGCAAACCAGCGCCCAGGAAGGACGGGGCTGGCATCCCGGCTGCTCTCCGTCCTCCAGACCTGTGAGGGAGGCGCAGAACTGCGCACCCGCCTGCCAGCCCTGCGGGCGGGCGGCCCATCCCACAAGTGGGCAGGGTCAGCCCCGTGTTACAGAGGAGGAAACCGAGGCTCCGAGAGGTGATTACCCACATTTTGCTGTGTATAATGCTCACTTTTTGCCCAAATTTCTGAGGGAAAAACACGGGTGCGCATTATACATGGGTAGTACCCAAAATATCCTGTATCCGTTCTTGTTTTATAATTGTTCGTTAAATAAAATCTCTTGTACCATACATATGTTAAAAAATAAATGCTAAAATTCCTTTATAATAAAAAAAAACAAGCATCTAAATATAAATACATAAATGATTGAATCAAAAAATTAAAACAAAAGATTTTTTTCCTGAAAGTTTGGGCCCCAAACCTGGGAGCACATTACATATGGCAAAATACAGTATCCAATGTCAAGTTCATCATATGCAGATCCCTGATTAGATCAAGGTGTGTCCCCGTCTTTGCCTGTAGGGGTACCCCTCCGTCCCCAATAAATCTATGCCTCTCCCCCCCAGCTCTGAGAGGGTGTGGCCGGGGGATGGGGCGGGGCAGACCGAATGAGGAGCCTGAGCAGGAGGCGCTGGGGCAGAGAGAGAGGAGGGGCGGTTTCAGCCTGCAATGGATTTGCCCTGAGTGCTGCTGTGCTGAGGTGGGAGTCAGACCCAGGACCACACACACACCAGTCCTCTTTTACACTCAGCCTCAACAAGGACGTACCGGTGCTCACCAACCCGGTGAACGGGACCTGTGCGGACTTGGATAGTTCAGAGGTCGCCCACACGCTGGTCCTAGAAAGAATTCCCGAAATCCCTCGTTTTCCTTCTGCTCGTGGCACTGAAACCATGCTGGGTGCCATGAGCTGTGGGCCGACGCCTGCCTACATCCCGCTGCCAGAGATGGGTCACTCGTTCAGTGGAAATGGAGGGGCCCATGCACTCTGGGCGGCTCCTGCTCTGCAGCAGGCTCGGGTCCCACAGGGGCCCCTGGGGTGCCCCGTTCTGTCACCACCATGCCCTGGGGATGGTTTTCAGGAAGGTGAGCTCTGCAAGCAGACCAGGTCAGGTCCCTGCTCCCCACTTACTGTGATGCTAAGCTGTTACTTCACTGCTCTGACCTCTGGCTTCCTCGCTGTACAGAACTGCCAGAATTCCCCCCACGTAGGGTTGTTATGAGGATGCAATGAGATAGTTATAGTTCACAAAAGTGCCTCGCTGAGAGCCTACAACACAGCTGGTGGTCAATACGTTTGTTGAATGAATGGACAGCCACCTCCTTCTAACTGAACAGTGGCCCTGGCCCACAAGGGTGCTGTCCCAGGTAGAGCTGAGGTATCCTTGAGCCCTCCCCATGGCTACCCTCCAAGTAAGAGCAAGCTCACAGGGCAGCAGCCTCTCATGCAGCATCGACCGTGCAGCACCCGCTCTGAGGGCCAGAGGTGCCGACCGATGTGCTCTGCGCCAGCCGCCAGCTTCACCTGGCCTGGAGGCTAACACTCAGCTGTGTGAGCGCCCCAAAGCCTCCACCCGCCCCCCCATCCCTTTTAAAGTCAAGATTCCAGGGAATGGGATTACAGGCAGGAAAGGGGAGGACCCCAAAAAGAGACAGAGAGTTGCTTTAATTGGTGTGAAGCACAGCGATGACCGAAGCTCAGCGCGTGGCGCCAGGGAGGCATTCCAATCCCCTGATCCGTGTGGGCAGGCAGAGACGGGCCTCGGAGCTGGCTGCAGATGTGCCCCTTTACGTAAAGCAACGCCGGCTGGACGATTGGCCCGGGAGAGCTGCAAAAGCCAGGATGCTTCCACGTCCTTGCTCAAGCCCCAATGTATTCAGCTAAATTCAGGGACAACCCTCCTCCAGGCAAAGTTACAGTGACCCCCACATGCCCAGGGCTGTCACTCAACAACATCGGGAGCACCCTGGAGGACCTGCGGAGAGAGCGCAGGCCTGGGCGGGCGGCATTCAGGGCTCTCTTCCCTGCTTGCAGCCGGCACATGTCACAGGCGCTCAGTGCTAGACGGAGGGGTGAGCACAGGCACGGGCACCTGGGCTCCCCGCCAGGACGGAGCCTTCGCCTGGTCCACGCAAGGTCTGTCCTGTGCCTCGCGTCTTGGTCAGAAGACGGGGCACCATCTCTTTCCTCGTTAGGCTGCAAACCAGGAAGCGAGTGACGGAGGTCACATCTCCCACCCACGCTCCATTGTGTTAGAACTGAGGTCCCCAGGCCCCACTCCCTCACTCTGGGATCCCTGAAGCTCGACAGCCTTCAAGCAGAGAGCAGAAGAGCCAGTCGTCACTCTCTAGAGCCTTCTGCCATCCGACAGCACCCCTCGGTCATTCCACAAGTGCACAACGAGCACTTCTGTGTGCCAGGCACCAGGCAAGGTCTGCGGTTTGCTGGTAAGCAAGATAGCCTTGGTTTCTGCCCTCCGGGATTCCACAGTCCCTCGGGAGGCAGGTGGGAAAGGAATACACAAATCCACACGTGGTCACAAACCAGGGTCGGCGCTGTGAGGCAAGGAAGAAAACCCGGGCTCCGCTGACACTTAGGCAGATGGCTGAACACTGACTCAGCTCTCCCAGGACGGACGCCGGTCCCGCGGACTCCATGCGGTCATCCGGTGACCTGCCCTGCATCGAAACCACACAAAGCCAGGGGACACAAAAACCTGGTGACGGCCCAGTTAATTCTGCCAGGAGCTCTGCCTCCGCGTGGCGTGGGCCAAGGCACACACACAGCTCAGCCACCAGGGGCCCTCCCACCGCCCCACAGAAGTCCGCATTTTATGCCAAACAAGGCCATGTGTGCACCCATGGAATACGGCGTGAGCTCCTTGTCCCTCTTTGGCCTTTTTTAGGGGGGCAGCGGTATGAATTTCAAAATTTCCATCCCACCTTGGCTTAGGCCCATGTAAGGCAGCGGTTCTCGGCTGAGGGTGATTCTGTGCCCCCGGGGACATTCGGCAATGCCCGGAGACACTTTGGTTGTCACAGCTGGAAGGGCAGGGAATGCTAGGGGCATCTAGGGGGTGGAGGCCAAGGGTGCTGCTAAAGCCACGATGGCGCACAGGACGGCCCCGCACCAGAGCATGGGCTGGTGCTCACATCAACAGGGCCAGAGTGGAGGACCCTTACTCCAAGGGCATCTGGTCAAGCCCTTTGAGATCTAGAGCGGATGCTGGCCTGTTAGCACAGGGTAATGTTACTGCTATTAGTCACAGGAACACAAAGACCAAAGTCATGACCGCTGGTTTCCATAGCAGATAAATACCAGCCTACAGGTCACTCTACCACGGTTACTGGTTCTGCGGAGCTCCGCACGAGACGGGGGGCAGAGACCACAACCCACTCCTCCGTGCCTCCCCACCACCTGGCCCAGGATCTGGAATACGGAAGGTGGGGAGGGAGGGCGTGGGGGAGGGGGGTGGCAAACTACAGCCTTTCAAGGCAGGGACAGAGTCATGCCCCTCCTGCCCCGGCACCCAGTGCCATTTCTGGCTCTGAGCAGCAGCTGGTTTTGAATTCCTGAGCACACAACCGGACTGCGAGCTCTCTGAGGCCAGGTCCTCCCGTGTCTGTCCCCAGGCCTAGCCCAGCGTAGGGCTCACCCATGCATACTCATTCATTGGTCCCTACCCCTCACAGTCCAGCAGGGGGAAGAGAACTGAACAGGTGCCGACAATGAATGGTAGGCAGTGCTTCTGGGGGGGAGAAGCGGTGGCCCACATGTTGACACTCCTGGGAGGGGCCCTGAGCCTAGATGGGGTGGAGCGGGGCCTGTCCATCAGTTAATACTCCTGCAAACAACGAACACAGCATGAATAGTTCACCTCTGCAAGGCCTGGGACACGGCAGCAGTGAGAACATGTGAGCAGCACAGAGGGGAGAAGGTAGAAAGAGACTTGCAGTGGGGGTCAGGGGCCCATAGGCTGCCACTGCCCACCTGTCCCCAGCGACCTGGCCCAGGTACTCCTCCCTCATGACAAGCAGTATGGAGTGGGCGGACCCCGGAGCCCAGGCACTGCACACGCAAAAAGGCAGCAGCTCCCAGGGTGCCCAGCGCCACTGAGGACTGAGTGCCAAAGTCAACATCACAACAGCTAATGCTGGCTAATTGCCTCTAAGTGCCCAGAGCTATCCCAAGCCTTTCCTCCTATAATTACCTTAATCTTCGCATCAGCCTTGTGAGAGAAGAATTATTGTTATCCCCACTTTACAGATTAGGAAACAGAGGCACAGAGAGGTTAAGAAAACTGCTCAAGGTCACACAGGCAATAGAGGGA
>PVKM010010449.1:0-34907 GCA_004027735.1 Carollia perspicillata
TTATATTTGGTGGTCACATCTATGGGACTCTCTTACTTTTATTACCAAATGTTTATTAATACTCTGGAGTGTTTTTTTGACATATATAAAAAGGTCTTTTCTCTCAGTAGATTGAGTATGGGCCTGCGAACCAAACAACCGCGGTTCGATTCCCAGTCATGGCACATGCCTGGGTTGCAGGCCAGTTCCCAGCAGGGGATGCACGAGAGGCAACCATACATTGATATTTCTCTCCCTCTCTCCTTGCCTTCCCCTCTATAGGTAAATAAATAAAATATTTTTTAAAGGTCTTTTCTGCCCTGACTGGTGTGGCTTGGGGGTTTGGGCATTGTCTTGCAAACCCAAATGTCACTGGTTCAATTTCCAGTCAGGGCACATGCCTGGATTGCTGACCAGGTCTGCATTAGGGGGCATGTGAGAGAGAACCAATCAATGTTTTTCTCCTTCTCTTTCTCCCTCCATTCCTCTCTCTCTCTAAATAAGGCAACAAAAATATTTTTTTTAAAAAAGGTCTTTTCCATCAAATAGTCACTAACAAAAGAAGAGGCCAGAGACATGTGACACTACATGAAACCCACAGTTAGTCAAAAATAGCGATGACAGAACACCAACTGTAACAATCATCCTTGGAGAATCACTAAAGAACTACCACAAGTATATGGTTGAGAAGTCTGTCAGGCATGAGCAGTTGCTTGGAGCAAATTATAGGTGATGGGATGAAATGCTAGCAAAAAGAGCTTTCATTACTTTTATCATTGGGCAATGGGATGCTGGATTGGGCAGTTCTGAACTCTATCATGAGAAATAAGTGGCCATTTGTAGGAAAAAACTTATATTTTAAGATTGGGGTGGTAAATATAATAATAATTTGAGAAATTATAGTAGGAAAGAGAGAAGGCAAAGACCAGAAAGTTTTCTAAAATCCTATTAATATACTGAACACATATTTCACAATTTACTGTTTTTGAGTACTGTTTCTCTTCTTTGCCTCTCTCTCCTCCAACCAGTTTTTCAAATTTGGGCAATTTTTGCCTGATGAAATAATAATAGTTAATAAAAGTAGCTGACATCTGTGGAGCACAACCTGTGGGTCAGACACTTCCTTAAAATTTAAACAGTGTAACAACGCTGTGACATAGGTACTACTATTGTCCTTTTACAGCTGAGGGAGCTGGGGCACGAAGAGTTTGAGAATGCTGCTAAGGTCAAAATGCCCTTGGTACTGGGTGGAGGAGGAAATGAAAGCCAGTATCTTCTTAATTTCTACCTTATACTGCACTGCATTGTATAAAATACTTGGCCTGGTCTAAGTATCAGTAGAGGATATTACAAAAGAAATTCTTTAATTTTCCTTTCTAGATGACATTTTATGCAAATAATGCCATTCAATGTGAGCATGGATTATGTCCATGTCATTCTCTGTAATTTGCCTAACATATAATCTCAGGCACCTGGTGTTTGAAATGTATAATTTTATAATGATAATTGATGTCAGCTATAATCAGTACTATTAATCTAGGGTATTTTTCATAGTATAATTGGCAATCTATGTGTGAAAGAGTTTCTTTATATATTTACTGTTAGAATACATAAATATGTAAATGATAAAAACAAGAGGTAATTTTCAGTCATACTCCATCAAACCTGGAAATATAAGTCCATATTTTTTAAGGGAAATGTTGAATTTTGCCCACTGAAAGCTGAGTGACTGTGCTCTCAGTTCAGTACAAAGAATAATTCTTATTTTGTCTTTCTCGTCAATATGTTATTAAGGATAGGAGTGCTTATAAAGCAGAGATTTAAAGAGCTCGTAGTCAGCTGGAATTCAGCCTGTGTGTCAAAAGGATGCATTTTTATCATGCTCGTGTCTATATAGCTGATAGCTGCAGTCAGATAACAATAGAAAAGTAATAATGCTGTCAGGTATATATGATCAAGCTAGGCAAGTCATCTCTCTCTAATGGGGAAGAATTGTCCCTTGTAAAGCATTTAAAACATTAGACCCAAAACAATGAATTTCATTAGTTTGGAAACCTAGTCAGCAATGTAACAAAGTGGCTTCACAAAAACAACTCAGAAAACAGTCTCAGACTGTGACCCACCTAGAAATGACCCTCTCCCTACCCTCCACCACTATGGGGCCAGCTTGGGTGATACAAAACAGGAGACAGTCCCCTGACACTCTGTGAGCATGCCCTCCTCAGCTCCACCTCAACCACAAAGACCATGAACAGGTGTTAGCAGTACTGTATGACAATCTGGTCTGGACCTGAGAACTAAGCCATCGAGGCAAGGCAGGGAACAGAGTTCAGAAAGCAGGCAGAGAAGACTTTTAGATTTTTCTCTACAGTAAATTGACTTGACTTTAACATGCTCTTTTGGTGGGGAATAATACAGATTACTTTAAAGAGAATGGAATTGAAGTCCCACTCCCAGTCATTCAACAATCTCCTTTGTAAATGCTCTGAGAGGTTTCTAGTTGTTATTAGTACCTACAATATCTTTTTCTCCCTTAAAACATGGGCATGGAATGTCGCTTTTTCCCAAGCCCATGTGGTGAAGAAGTTCCATTCTCCTTGAAAAAGACAGATTAGAGCTCAACAAGCAAATGGACGCTTATTCTTTGCTATAGTAAAAGGAATCTTCGTGTAGCAGTAGAAGAGAATGAAGGGGGTTTAGGGATAGGAGTATAAATAGAAAACAATCACTGCAATATAATAAAAATTAATATTTTTCTTAGCAATATTCCCATTAGATGTATACATGTCATTTATTCTCTGCATTTCTGAACAGAAATTAAACATTAATCCCCAAAGCATGTTTTCTCCAGTCTGTCTGCTGTAGTAACAAATAAAAAGGCTATAGCATATGCATAATTCTTTTGCTACTGCATTTTTAATCTCCTTTATACTCATGTTATAGCCCTTACATGTTTTTTAAAAACATGCTTTTCCTTTTAATAAGATAACTCTTGCACTTCATTTTATTTTGAGTCCAACTAAAATTCAGCCTTTTACATTCCCAAACATTATCATATATAATTAGAATTTTTTCATTTTGCCTTTCTATCTTAACAGATCAGCTCATGTTATTAGAGATGGAAGGTTTAAGCATTGCTAGCACCAGTGACATCATGGTTACCATAGAAATAAAAATCTAGCAACAGTAATACCAGGTTTCTTTCATTGTCAGCTATGCTGCATTGCTGGTGTTCCAATCTTCTAACTGTGAGTAAAAGCTCAGAAACCCCCATCATTATATAATCTCTACTATTTCAAATACATAGAAAACCTCCATTACATGATATACATGACCAAAATCAAACCCTGTACCATAAACTAAATGGAAAATTATGAGATTCCTAGGTGTGAAGCCTTCCTTCCTTTCACAAACAAGTTATAGATTCTTTTTTATACCATATTAATTAGTGCCTGAAAATAGGACACAACCTTTAGAATATTTCCATTCTGAAAGCAAGGAAAGAGGTTACTGTGGGCTATTTTTCACCTGCTACTTAAATTCTTTTTTAAAAATGTTTTTTTTAATTATGCTATTACAGTTGTCTCAATTTTTTCCCCTTTGCCTCCCTCCACCCAGTATTCCCCACTCCCTCAGCCAATCCCCACAGCATTGTTCATGTCCATGGGCCATGTGTATAAGTTCTTTGGCTACTTCATTTCCTATACTGTACTTTACATCCCCATGGCTATTCTGTAACTGCCTAACTATACTACTTTTTTAAAGTATATTTTATTGATTATGCTATTACAATTTTCTCAATTTTCCCCCTTTATCTCTCCTCTGCCTTACACAACCCAAACCTCCAGCTTTCCCTGCCATAGTTCATCTCCATGGGTTGTACATATAAGTTCTTTGATTTCTCTGTCTCCTATACCATTCTTAACCTCTCCCCAACTATTTTATGTCTACCAATTATGCTTATGATTCTTTGTACCTTCGCCACCCCATCTTCCCCCTCCCACCGAAAACCCTCCATGTGATATCCGTTTCTCTAATTCTGTTCCTGTTCTAGTTGTTTGCTTAGTTTTTGTTTTTGTTCCTTTTTTAAAGTTCAGTTGTTGATGGTTGTCAGTTTGTAGTCATTTTAGTGTTCATAATTTTTTATCTTCTTCTATTTCTTAGATCAGTCCCCTCAACATTTTATATAATAATGGCTTGGTAATGATGAACTCCTTTAACTTGACCTTATCTGGGAAGCGCTTTATCTGCCCTTCCATTCTAAATGATAGTTTTGCTGGATAGAGTCATCTTGGATGTAGGTCCTTGCCTTTCATGACTTGGAATACTTCTTTCCAGCCCCTTCTTGCCTGTAAGGTTTCTTTTGAGAAATCAGCTGATAGTGTTATGGGTACTCCTTTGTAGGTAACTGTCTCTTTTCCTCTTGCTGCTTTTAAGATTCTCTCTTTATCTTTCATCTTGGGGAACTTAATGATGATGTGCCTTGATATGTTCCTCTTTGGGTCCATTTTCTTTGGGACTCTCTGGGCTTCCTGGAAGTCTATTTCCTTTGCCACATTGGGGAGGTTTTCCTTCATTATTTATACAAGTGAGTTTTCAACTTTTTGCTCTTGTTCTTCTCTTTCTGGCATCCTTATGATTTGGATAGTTGAACATTTCAGGTTGTCCCAGAGATTCCTCAGCCTTTCCTCATTTTTTTGAATTTTTGTTTTTTCATTCTGTTCCAGTTGGATGTTTATTTATTCATTGTGTTCCACATCATTGATTTGAGTCCCAGTTTCCTTCCCTTCACTTCCTTGGTTCCCTGAAATAAAGTTTGCTTTATTTCACTTTGTGTAGCCTTCATTCCTTCCTTCATTTTGTGACTGAGCTCCATCATTTCTTTGAGCATCCTGATTACCAGTGTTTTGAACTCAGCATCAGATAGGTTGGCTATCTCCTCGTTGCTTAGTTCTTTTCCTGGAGTTTTGATCTGTTCTTTCACTTGGGCCATACTTCGTTGTCTTGGCACACCTGTTATGTTGTAGGGGGGTGGGGCCTTAGGTATTCACCCAGAAGAGGCAATCCTCTTTGCTGGGTTGTGGTGCTGTCTTTGGGGAAGGTGTCAGAGAGGGAACAATGTCACTCATTTGCTCTCTCTAGTCTCATTTTCCAATGAACTCTGTGTTGTGAGACTGTGAGTTTCTCTCAACATAGCAACCCCCATGGTAGTTTAGCTAGCATGAGTCTTTAGTTTCCTGTTTAGCCAGCCCTGCCTTATTGGAGTGGTCCACTGCCTTGCCTGGGGTCCTCTAAGCAAGCCCTGCCTCACTTGCCTGGTCCTGTGCCTTGCTGTGGGTCCTCTCTGCCCACCCAGATGCCCTTTTCCACCCTCCTACCAGTCTGGCAAATGTTTCTTTACCTCCATGTTTGTTGGAGTTCCACACAGTTTGATTTTCTGGCACTTCTGCTTGTTTATTGTTTTTAGATTGGTTGTTATCCTCCTTTTGGTTGTGCGAGGAAATGAAGGGTTTCTACCTACACCTCCCTCATGGATGGGAGTTAGTTAGAGCTTTTTTTTTTTAAAGTATTAAAAATGGTAACTTGTAACAGCACTCTTACATTAGGACCCAGCCAATGGCTTCTGTTATGTGTGTCTGAGTGACTATTGCTGGTGCAGGCGTGTATGGGCTCCAAATCAGAACACTTCCTGAACTGTTTAGTCTCTGGGGGGTGCTTATAATCTTGCCCGGGGGTCCTCTCCACCTGCCCGGTTGCCTGTCTCTGTTTCTCCTACTAGTCTGGTGAATGTTTCTTTAACTCCTTGTTTGTTGGAGTATCATGCAGTTTGATTTTCTGGCACTTCTGGTTGTTTATTGTTTTTAGATTGGTTATTGTCCTTTTTTTGGTTGTACAAAGAAGCAAAGAGTTTCTACCTATGCCTTCATCTTGACTGGAACTCTGCTACTTGAATTCTTATGGTGGGCCATGTGCTTTTAATCTGAACAGCTAGGTGTTTTCTGTCAGTTACATTTCTGAGAGAATAAAGATTACTCTGAGAAACCAATTACTCAAATTCATTATGGCCTGGTAATAGGTTCTGTCGACTTTGATATAACCACATACATGTTCTTTACCTTACTCTGTTTAACAATGTGCAACATAGAAACATTTTACAATAAAAATTTGTTAATTTCTATTTTTTCTTTCACTCTGTCTTTGTCCCCATCTCCCTTGCCCTCACCTCTTCCTCTCATCCTAACTCCCTCTCAGAGAAAAGCTGTCATTAGTATGGAGAATGATTTTGAGCCCTGGCTGGGTAGCTCAGTTGGTTAGAGTATCATCTAGGTATGACATCAACCAATGAGTGCATAGATAAGTGGAACAACAAATTAATGTTTTGTTCTCAAATTAATTTTAAAAAGAGAGAATGATTTTGAAATAAGTTCTGAACTTGTCAAAATCTCCAACGAGCTTCCATAAATTAATGACACTTTTAGTAATCAATAACAAGACATGATTTTCCACTGAATCCCAACACTGCAGATCAATCTTGAGTTGCCACTATCTCCACAACATAGTGTTCTAGAGATTTATAGCAGGGGCAAAAATGCTTTATTGAAATATAACATGAACCTAATTGAGCACAACCCCATCTAAATTGGAAAGATATGTAATGCTACAATCAATGTAATTAGAGAGGAAATTGTCATTGCAAATGCAATGAGAGATTTTTACATTATCGTATTTACTACATTAATAGGCTTATTATATTTTATAAAATGCATGCCCACGTTGAGCAGGAAAATGGACAACAAGTAATAAGAAAGGAAAACAAACAATAAGTAAGGTGTCCTTTGAACGATTATGAGAAGCCTCAGGCAGCAGCAAATTCACATCATAGTACTGTCAATTCATTAATTTCAAGCTTTTTCCTGATTAATTCTGATCATCACAGTTGGATCAATCAAGTGGTGATCTTTATTGATCACAGAGGCAACATAAAATGGATGGTTATTTCCATACACCATTTATTTTGTGCATATTGACAGAACCACACTCCTTCTGATTCTATGCATAAACAAGGTTAGCAAACAGATGATTTTTTTTTTTCATTCAAAATGCCATTTTACTTTGTCAAAGCTAGACAGATCAGTTTCCACATAAGTATAACCCTACTCAAGTATCTCAGGCTACTTCTATAAAATAACAAGCCTAGCTGAAAAAAAGGAAATTTTACTCACAATTCTAATTAGAATTCTAATTCTAATCTGACACCATGTAGATAGAATCACAACATTTTTCTGCATTCAGGAAAAATCAGTTGTTTGTCTACAAGTTGTCTATATCTGGAAGCCAGGGAGTATACACAAAAATGAAAAGTTAGAAAAGACAGCCTTATAGATAGACACTGGCATAATCTCTGTGGGTGAGAAAAACCTGATTTCAGGCCATGGATGTTGAAAATGAATGAATCATCAAATAGTCCACTCAATTTTCTCATTGAAATGAAAATTACTAAAGACCAAAATTGCTTCAAGTATGTTATGAGTACCTATGGCAGCATCATGTTAAAGAGTCCTCAAGTTAATACCACAGGATCCTAAGGAGAGCCCAAAACCCTTCTGGAACTGTAGGTCTAGACAGGCAACTTAGGGGAACCACAGCCACTAACAAGTTCATGTGGGTGTGTTGGGGAGAAAATGAGAGCTCTTTCTATTTCATCAGGCTCTTAAAGTCAGAACATGCAAGGGATTCTAAAGTACTCCCAGATATTCAAATTTAGCCAGATTTTTCTTGTTTGTTTACAAAATAGAGTTTTCTTAGAAATATGATTTGAAACACACACACAGATAGATAGATAGATAGATAGATAGATAGATAGATAGATAGATAGATATGTAACTCTTATGTGTGAATTAGGTTAAAATAATTTAGAGAAATCTTTAGATTATCTTGATATGTTTTAGCACTGACAAAAGAAAATTTAAATTTATTTTAGGATGTTAATACTAGTTTTTTAACTCTGACAAATCAGGAGAAATTACAATAGCATTTATTTATTTATTTATTTATTTATTTATTTATTTATTTATTTATTTATAAAGGTTTTATTTATTTATCTTTAGAGGGGACGGGAAGGAGAGAAGGAGAAAAATATTAATGTATGGGTGCCTCTTGTGCGATCTCTGCTGGGAACTGGCCTGCAACCCAGGCATGTGCCCTGACTGGGAATCAAACCACGATCCTTTGGTTTGCAGGCTTGTGCCCAATCCACTGAGCTACACCAGCCAGGGCTTTTTTTTTTTTTAAGATTTTACATTATCATTTATTTTGACAAGATTGTAAAACATGGACAAAGATACTTAATCTGTCTCTAAATCAGAAGACCTCAAAATATTTTTCATAATCTTAACACAGAGACATGTTTTACATTGTGATCTAGTACACATACATACATCTGCATGCACAAGTGTGTACACATTGAAACCACATTTTATAAATTAATATTACAACTACATATGCTGCATACTGATGTTTTATATTATATTTTAAATATGATAGTTGTGAACTACTGAATTGATTTTATAGCCTATTAATAGTTCTTAACTTAGAGTTTGGAAAGCACTGCTCTAAATCATACTGGTTGTTAAGTTTCTAAAAGCCATAGCTGCCACTGCTCCTCAGGTGTAACACTCATGGCTTCTTTTCCTTTTCTTAGGAAGAACTCAATCCTACCTCAAAAACAAAAACAAACCACATGGGGACATCCGTGCATGCACATGCAAGCACAGGCATATGCTTTTGTGTGTTTCCTTTACTGTGTCATCAACCTAATTTCCAAGTGACTTTATTCCAAGTCCCTAAAAGATGCTTTCTCACACACTTCAAGTCACTATTGAAGTGCTACTAAATCTCAAAGGAAACCTCATTTGCTCGCATACATTGGGATTTTTCTATTATATTTCCTTTATTTATTTGTTCTCTTGATTTAATTAAAATGTAGGTCATTTTAGCCTTTTATTCCTATAATATAGTTATAGATATGAGAGAGATGTTTAGCTTATGAGTTTATACCATGGTAGTGTTAAATACTAGCAGATGTAAAACTTGATGGTAGGCAGGAAAATACACTACAGATGGCTCCCAGCCAGCCAACCAAAAGTTACACAGAGAAAATGCAGCAATAGCAAAGATTGCAATGGGTCTGTGGTTATATTTGCTGGTGAGGAATGCAATGGACTGCACTGTAACATGATGTTCAGCCAAGAATATCACAGTATGGGAATGAGACCAGATTTGGAGCCATGATCTGAAAATGCTGATGTCTACACCCAACTGATAAGTAGGTAATGGGAAAGTCCATTAAACCCAAGAGAAATAATGTCATTCACATTTCACAAAGCAAGTTATTGCTATAAATAGGGCTCTTTCTCTTTATGGAACAGATGTGTTTCCAAAAATGTGGTTATAAAACTAATTTATGTAAAACAAATATTATTTTTCTATTGGTTTCCATGATAAAATTTGAGATAAATCACCAAAAAAAGATATTCCAATAGACTGAATTGAAAAGTTTTGGTGACCAGCTGAGTTGGTGCTATGCTTACAGACCAACTAAGTTGTTTGCAGAACAGTATCTTTTGGAGTGTTAAATAATGCCTGCTGCAAAGAACCCACCACATTGTCTTCCAGTCACTATCAACTCTTTGGCTTTAATAATATTAGATAAGGCCTTCAATCAAGAAAATGCATATAAAATAATTATGGGTTACCAAGGAATGAAGGGCCTTTAATTTGAATGATGAATTCAGTGGACATTTATTAAGCACCTAATACAGTCTATGCCCTTGGCTCAGCACAGAAAATAGAGATTTAAAATGCACCATGCCCTTAAATATACATATAATATTATAAAGTAGATAATAATTAACCATATATAACTGTGGAAAGTTAATTAAATGAGGAAACATGTAACCTTTTCATTATGCTTCCTCAAAGTTTGAAAGGGCATTTAAGAACAAATCACTACCAAAAAGACAAGGAACTCTAAGACTGTGGTCAAAGAAATTATGAACTAGCTACTTATTAGATACAGAATATAACTATGAAAAGTGGACATAGGGAGTTCTGCCCAAGATGGAGGCATAGGTAGAAACCCTTTGCTTCCTTGCACAACCAAAAGGAGGATAACAACCAATTTAAAAGCAGTAAACAAACAAAAGTGCCAGAAAATCAAACTGCATGGAGCTCCAACAACCAAGGAATTAAAGAAATACTGAAACAGGAAAACCAGACTGGTGCTCTGAGACAAAGAAATATGGCCCAAATGAAAGAACAGAGCAAAGCTCCAGAAAGAGAGCTAAGTGATGAGGAGATAACCAACCTATCTGATGGAGAGTTTAAAGCCCTGGTAATCAAAATGCTCAAAGAACTGATTGAGCTTGATCAAAAAGGAAAAAACAAATGAAAGATACCCAAAATGAAATAAAGCAAAATATTCATGGAACCAACAGTGACAGGAATGAAATCAGGACTCAAAGCAACGATTTGCAACAAGAGAAATAAATAAACATCCAACCAGAACAGAATGAAGAAACAAGAATTCAAAAAAATGAAGAGCGGCTGAGGAATCTCAGGGACAACCTGAAACATTCCAATATCTGAATTATAGGGGTGCTAGGAGGAGAAGAACAGCAAGAAATTGAAAACTTTATGAACAAATAATGAAGGAAAATGTCCCCAATCTGTTGAAGGAAATAGATTCCAGGAATTCCAGGAAGCTCAGAGAGTCCCAAAGAAAATGGACCCAAAGAGGAACACACCAAGGCACATCATCATTAAGTTACCAAGATGAAAGATAAAGAGAGAATCTTTAAAACAGCAAGAGGAAAGGAGACAGTTACCTACAAAGGAGTGCCCATAACACTATCAGCTGATTTCTCAAAAGAAACCTTACAGGCAAGAAGGGGCTGGGAAGTATTACAGATCATGAAAGGCAAGGATGTACATCCAAGATTACTGTATCCAGCAAAGCTATCATTTAGAATGGAAAGACAGATAACGTGCTTCCCAGATAAGGTCAAGTTAAAGGAGTTCATCATCACCAAGCCATTATTATATGAAATGTTAGGGGGACTTATCTAAGAAATAGAAGAAAATAAAAAATTATGAACACTAAAATGACTACAAACTGACAACCATCAACAACTGAACTTTAAAAAAGGAACAAAAACAAAAACTAAGCAAACAACTAGAACAGGAACAGAATTAGAGAAACGGACATCACATGGAGGGTTTTCGGTGGGAGCGGGAAGATGGGGTGGCGAAGGTACAAAGAATTATAAGCATAATTGGTAGACATAAAATAGTTGGGGAGAGGTTAAGAATGGTATAGGAGACAGAGAAATCAAAGAACTTATATGTACAACCCATGGAGATGAACTATATGGGGGAAGTTGGAAGTTTGGGGTGTATAGGGCAGAAGGGGGATAAAAGGGTAAAAATTGGGAAAACTGTCACAGCATAATCAATAAAATACTCTTTAAAAAACAGAAATAAATAAATAAAAATCTTAAAAAAAGAAAAGTGGACATAGGAAGGAAAGTTAGCGGTAATGTTTTATCATAATGGGAATTAAGGAGATCTAATGTGTTTATTGGATTGCACATTTCTAAGTTATTTCAAATACATCTTTTTTGGAGGGTGAGGGGTTAGCCATATTAACAGAGGGACATAGGTGTTAAGACTGTGGACTCTTGAGAAAGAGTGCATAGATTGGAATTCCAGATCCAAATGATCTTGGGCTAGTTGTCTAATTTGTGTGCTTATCTTTCCTTGTTTGTTCATTGAAGATAACAGTATTGCCTATTATTTACCTAATAGGGTATAGTAGGAATGAAATTAACACAAAGTGATTATGTTTCCTGTTACCATCCTCATCACCAACATCACCATTCAGGTAAGGATATTATGGTTTGGTTTTTAGAGGAATTAAGGAAGCTAATTAGAGCCTTGATTAGTGTTGCTCAGTTGTTTGGAGCATCACTCTAAAAACTGAAAGGCTACAGGTTCAATTCCTAGTCAGAGCACATGCCTAGATAGTGGGTTTTGTCCCTGGTCAGGATGAGTATGGGAGGCAACCAACTGACGTTTCTCTCTAAGTGTTTCTCTCCTTCCCTTTCCCTCTCTCTAAAATCAATAAGCATGTCCTCAATTGATTATTAAAAATGAAGAGAAATCTGCCCTGGCTGGTATAGCTCAGTGGATTGTGTGCGGGCTGTGAACTAAGGGGTTGCTGGTTCGATTCCCAGTCAGGGCACATGCCTGGGTTGTGGGCCAGGTCCTCAGTGGGGGCCACATGAGAGGCAACCACACATTGATGTTTCTCTCCCTCTCTTTCTCCCTCCCTTCCTTCTCTCTAAAAATAAATAAACAAAATCTTAAAAAAATAAATGAAAAGAAATCTGACCAGAGTCATAGAACTCAAAAGTGGGATTTAAATTTAGGTCATTCCAAATTATTCTTTTTAATTTTTAATGCCATTTATTTAAATACAATACACATAGAAAAATGAAAAGATAAAAGTGTACAGATTGATGTTTTTTCAACAAATCTGACCAAGAAACAACATATCAGGAACTGAACACCCATCCTCATGCTTTGACTAGTCATTCCTCCCCACTGAGTATAAAAACTATAATTGACTCCAAAATAGAGGCTAGTTTTGCTTGTTCTTGAATTCCATAGATGGAATCACATAGTATTTAGCATTTTTTGTCTTGCTTTTGTCACAGTTCTGAGGTCATCCAAATTGTTCATTATAGTTGTGTAATGTATGTGTATGTGTAATGTATGTGTATGTGTAATGTATAGTTGTGTTTGTGTAAGTCCCCATTCTTATTGCTGTAAAGCCTTGCATTGTATGAGTGTTCTATAATCTATTGATCTATTCTATATACAATAGACATTAGGCTACTTTCTGTTTTTTTTTTTTTGTCTAAAAAAATGCTGCTTTGAAAATTCTACTATATATATATATATCTTTGGTAAACATATCTATGAATTTTTGAGAATACACACACGTTTATATATGCATGTTTACTATGCATGGCCTTTACTATGCGTGTTTAGTTTTATTATATATTGGCAAAAAACTTATAATAACTTACACTTCCACCAGCAATATAAATAAGTTCTGTTTCTTCCATATGCTTTTCAACACTTGGTACTTCCCATACTTTTATTTTACCCATTCTGGTGATTATGCACAGAGTTGCATTGTAGTTTTACTTTATATTTCATAAGTGTAGGTCTTCCAGTCATTTAAAGTCTGTTTTAACTACTATAATAGGCCACCTCAAGGCCTCTTCTCTAAATAGATACACCTTATTGGGGCTCAAAAGAAGGCTTGAGTATGCACACAATAGTCTCATGGTAAGACTTCTGTGTCAGGTCAACAAAATGGTAGACTAGAAAGCTTCAGACCCCTAGGGTTGTGGAAACAGATAAAACAACTAGAGTATGGCTAAATAAATCTTAGGAGCTCTCAAAGATAGTCAAAGGTCTGCAGCAACCAAGCAAATGCCCAATCAAGAAAAAGCCACGCAGGAGTCCAAAGATGGAAGCAAGGTAGGTGGGACCTGAACACACTTGATCGTGCACCCAACTGGGACACCTGGCTGGTCTTCTGAAGAACAAAGTGAACTGCCAATGGAATCCCACCTTATATGAAGTTTGGAAGCCAAAGGTTGCAGAGGATGCGAAAAACAGACAGTAGGGAGATTGTATAGAGACAGTAAGGTCCCTGGGAATAAGGCTGCTGCAGCCCCCACCCTGGCACCTGGTGCCCAGGTTGGCAGCTGCCTCAGGAACTTTGGAGAAGAGCCAGATTAGAGACTGTAACTTCAGAGCTCCCTCCTCTCTCAGAGAAGGTAAGCCAGTCTCTCACCAAACGAGACCTGGAGGCTTAAAGTCTCTGGGGAGATAAAGATGCAGTGGGAGATGCACAGAAGAGGTGTTCCCCAGTCTGGGACAGTACCAGAGAAATTGGGGAGCTGGGTGACACCTGGACATGGGAGAAGAGTTGGGCCGTGACTGTCCCTGACCCAAGATAGTATCTGGACTGGTTGGATAGTTTGGCTGTGAGAAAGGCTAGGCCCCTGTTAAGAACGGCATGTACAAACAAGAGGAACTTACTCAAAAAAGGCTCTCAGCCACTGTTTAAGGATCTATTGATCTCAGCCACTCTTGCACCTAGGCCAGGCCAGCAAAGAGGTAGTAAGAAGGGAGCAATTTGCTCCAAATCAGGGTGCCTCATGGACTGATCAAAGGGGGACAGCAGGGGCTCAGAGGGGTAGCAGTCCCCAGGGAGACTTAATTTAATAGGGGAACTAAATTGCCCTGGAAGGAATTTGTGTGAGCAGTGCCCAGGCCGGCAAAGAGGGAGGAGGGCTGTGAGTTACTCCCATGCAGTGCACCTCACAGACTAATCAAAGGGTGGCAGAACAAGGTGAATTAAAGGTGCTGGCCTGGCACATATGGGCAGTGGGAGCCAAGCACTGCTCTAAGGGCTTGGGCTGGAGGTTGGACACCTATGAATATTGGAGCCCAGATCAAGCTCCCAAGAAAGAACCATAGGAAAGGAAGAAAAAAACATAACCCAGGCCCCCTCTGCCTATGGCTTCCAGGAAGACCAGCATAAAACCCTTGGTGGGTTGAAAGTCAGCAGGAGGCTTTTTTTTCTTCCAAGTGCAAGACAATAAGACCTGGAGCTGTGAAAGGATCAAAGACAGATCCAGAGAGAGATCAGAAGGCTAATGCCATCAACTGAGACAAAATTCATTGTGTTACCCTACAAAACTTTCATTTTATTCTTTATGTTTTATTTTTTGTTATTATTATTATTATTATTATTATTATTATTATTATTATTATTATTATATTTTTATTTCTCTTCCTTTAGTTTTCTTTGCTTTGTTTGTGTGATTTCATTGTTTGACTGGTTCTCTCTGTTCTTCCTTTCATATTGCATTTTAATTTCTCTTCTGTCATTTCACTTGTATTCCAAAACCACGCTACTCTTAGTCTTTTACTCTTTATTCTTTTCATTTAGATCATATATTTCATGTTACATTACTATCATTCCAAATCCAGCACAGCATCCTTCCTGGTGTTGGTGCATTTCATTATCTTCCTGAGGTTTACTACTGCTGTGGTTAACTTGATTCTCTTGCACACTACACCAAGTTTCTATGCATTGCTCTCAATCTATCTCACCATCTAACATCCCCTAAGCTCTCTTTCTGGGGTCACCTCACATTCTTTCCCCCCTCTAATAAGAGTCTTATCTCTTTATCACCTTTTATAAAACGTGACTAATTGGGTTATCACAGTTATTGCTGTACTTCTTCAAAGGATCTCCTATCTGTTTTCCACTTGTTGCTACTTAAAATCCCATAAAATACTCTCCTGCTGTCTTAATCCATTTCACCTTCACCCAGTCCCTGATCACATACAAGATAAGGTGGAAGTGGTGAGTACCAGTAAACTAGCTAGAGAAGAGAACTGACCAACAAAGGAGGCACCAACAGGTAAAACCAAGTACAATAAGAGAGCCCACTCAAACAGAAAAAAGGCAACTCTAGAGCATCCAGACAAGGAGATAAAAGAGACTACACCACTGAGTCCCACAGAATTTCTACCTTAGAAGTACACCCTCCAAAGAAAGCTAGCAAAACACAGTGTCCAGAATTGCAGAAACAAATGAAAAGACTCACTTAAAATGAGAATAAAAAGAAAGAACCTGCAATCAAAGGGAATGGAAGACTCTCCAGTAAAAGAACTCAGTGAAATGGAGGCAAGCAAACAGCTATAGAGTTCAAAAGAATGGTTATAAGGATGCTCAAGAAACTCACAGACAACTGCAAGGGACTGAGTGAGAATGACAGTATAAAAATGAAATAGAAACTATAAACAAGAACCAGGAAAATATGAAGAAACAATTTGTGAAATGAAAAACACACTACAAGGAATTACAAGAAGGCTGGATAAAGCAGAAGAACTAATTAGTGAGCTGAAAGACAAGGTACAAAGAAACACCCAGGTAGAGAAACTTCAAAAAAAAAAAAAGACCCCCCAAAATGAAGACAGCATAAGAGAACTGCAAGACAATATGAAACACAAGAATATTCAAATCATAGGGATATGCAAAGGAGAAGAAAAAAACACAGGAGACAACCCCTGCTTGAAAAAATAATGACAGCAAACTTTATAAACCTGGAGAGGGGAAAACCCACTCAAGTTCAGGAAGCAATGAGGATCCCAATCAAGATGAACCCAAGGAGGACTACTCCAAGACACATTGTAATTAAAAGGCCAAGTTTCAAAGACAAAGAGAGAATCTTAAAAGCTGCAAGTGACAAACCAGAAGTAACATACAAGGGAGCTCTGATAATGCTAGCAGCTGATTTCTTGACAGACACACTTCAGGCTAGAAGAAAATGGCAAAAAACTTTCCAAGTAATGAAAAGGAAAGGCCTGTACCAAGACTGCTCTGCCCAGAAAGACTATCTATTTAAATGGAATATGAAATAAGGAGTTTCTCAGACAAAAGGAGGCTGAAAGAATACAATTCCACCAAACCAGCACTGCAAGATATGCTAAAGAGACTGCTTCAAGAAGAAGAAGGAATAGAGTGAGAGAGAGAGGAACACAGGTACAAAGGAGGGGGAAATGAATAAATACCTATCAATAATAACCTTAAATGTAAACAAATTCAATGTTCTGATCAAAAGACATAGACTAGCTGAATGGATAAGAAAACATCATCCACCTCAGAACAAAAGGCCTACACCTACTGAAAGTGAAGGGTTGGAAAAAAATATTCCAAGAAAATAGACAGAAAAAAGAGCTGGGGTAGCAATCCTCATATCACATAAAATAGACTTCAAAACAAAAGCCATAAAAAGACACATTGAAGGACTCTTCACAGTACTCAAGAGAAGAATCCATCAAGAAGACATAAAATTGTGAATATATATGCACCCAATATATAAGGAAAATCTTGGAGGACTTCAAGAAAAATATAGACAGCAACACACTTATACTAGGATATTTTAATAACCTGCTGTCCAAAATGAATATACCTTCCAAACAAAATATGAACAAGGATATTGCAGCATTGAACAATGCCCTAGATAAAATGCACTTTATATATCTATATCATATATCTATATCTATATCTATATCTATATCTATATCTATATCTATATCTATATCTATATCATCTATATCTATATCTATATCTATATCTATATCTATATCATCTATATCATCTATCTATCTGTATCTATATCATCTATATCTATATCTATATGACTTTTCAACACAAATAAGCAAAGTACACATTCTTTTCAACTGCACATGGAACAATTTCAAAGATAGATCACATAATGGGACACAAAACAAGCCACAACAAATTCAAGAAAAATGAAGTAATTTCAAACATTTTCTCAGAACACAAAAGACTAAAACTAGAAACCAGCCCCAAGGAATAAACTAAAAAAAAAAAAAAACACTCAAATTCATGGCAATTGAATAGTATGCTTTTAAACAATGAATGAATTAATAAAAAGATCAATGATGAAATGAAAAGTTTCTGGAAACAAATGAAAATGAACACACACCAGTTTAAACTTATGGGATACACCAAAGGCAGTCCTCAATAGGAAGTTGATCATTATATAGGCCTACTTAAAAAAGATAGAAATATTTCAAGTAAACAACCTAACCCTACATATACAAGAACTGGAGGAACAACAACCAAGACCACCCAAAGCAAGTAGAAGGAAGGAAATAACAAAAAATCAGAATAAAATGAAATGACATAAAGACCAAAAGAACAATTCAAAGGATCAATAAATCCAGGAGCTGGTTCTTTGAAAAGATAAATAAAATCAACAAGCCTTTAAGCAGACTCATCAAGAGAAAAAGAGAAAGGATCCAAATAAACATAATCAGAAATGAAAGAGGAGAGATTACAACAGATACTGCAGAAATGTAAAGAATTGTAAGAAATTACTACAAAAAATTACATGCCAAGAAATTTTAAAACCTAGGTGAAATGAGGAATTTTCTAGAAAAATATAATCTTTCAAAACTCAATGAAGAAGAAGTAGAAAGCCTGAACAGATCTATAAGAGCTAGTGAGATCGAAGCTGTAATAAAATAAATCTTGACACACAAAAGGCCTGGACCAGATGGTTTCAAAGGAGAATTTTACAAATCACTTAAGAAGAAGTCAACCCCTATCCTTCTTAAACTATTCCAAAAAATCTAAGAAGAGGGAACATCCCCAAACACCTTTCATGAAGGCAGCATCATCCTAATCCTCAAACCAAATAAAGACAAAAAAAGAGAAAATTACATGCCAATATCGCTGATGAACATAGATGATAAAATATTTTTAAAAATATTGACAAACGACATCCCGCAATATACTAAAAAGATCATGCACCATGGTCAAGTGGGATTCATCCCAGGGATGCAAGGATAGTACAGCATTCACAAATCAATAAATGTACTATATCACATAAACAACGAAAAGACAAAAATCACATGATCATATCAATAGATGTGGGAAAAGCACTTGATAAAGTACAACATCCATTTATGATAAAAACACTCAGCAGAGTAGGAGTAGAGGGGGCATTCCTCAACATGATAAGGACCATATATGAGAAACCTACAGCCAACATCATACTCAACAGGCAAATACTAAAAGCTTTCCCAGTAAGATAAGGAAAAAGGCAAGGATGTACACTTTCATCACTCCTATTCAGCGTAGTATTGGAAGTCCTAGCCACAGTGATCAGACAAGAAACATAAATAAAAGTCACCCAAATTGGAAAGGCAGATGTAAAGCTGTTACTGTTTGCAGATGTTATGATAGTATACATAGAAAACCCTATAGAACCCACCAAAAAACTACTTGACCTAATAAGTGAATTTATCAAAACAGCAGTGTTCAATGTCAATATTCAGAAATCAAAGGTATTTATGTATACTAGCAATGAAAATCAGAATCAGAAATTAGGGAAAAAATCCTATTTAATATAGCAACAAGAAAAATACAGTTCTTAGAAATAAACTTTACCAAGGGGGTGAAAGAACCATACTCAGAAAACTATACAACACTGAAGAAAGAAATTAAGGATGACACAAATAAATGGAAGCACATACCATATTCATGGATTGGAGGAATTGACATCATCAAAATGTCCATAATACCCAAAGCAATTTATACTTTCAATGTAATCCCTATTAAAATTTCAATGACATGTTTCACAGATATAGAACATACATTTCAAAAATTTATATGGAACCGTAAATGACCCCGAAAAGCTGCAGCAATTTTGAGAAAGAAGAACAAAGCAGGAGGGATCACAATACCTGATATAAAACTATATTACAGGGCCACTATATATATTAAAAAAACAGTTTGATACTGGCATAAGAACAGACACATAGACCAATGGAACAGAACAGAGAGCCCAGAAATAAACCCAAGTCTCTATGGTCAGTTAATATTTGACAATAGGGACAGAAGAATAAAATGAATTAAAAATAGCCTCTCTACAAATGGTGTTGGGGGATCTGGACAGCTACATGCAAAAGAATGGTACTCAATCACCAACTTACAACACACACAAAAATAACTTCAAGGTGGATAAAAGATTTAAATATAGGTCATGACATCATAAAAGTCCTAGAGGAGAACATAGGCAGGAAAATCTCAGATATTCCATGGAGCAGTATTTTCACCAATATATCCCCTAGAGTGAGGGCCATAAAAGAAAGAATAAACAAATGGGACTTCATCAAAATAAAAAGCTTCTACATGGCTAAAGAAAACATTAGCAAAATGGAAAGGAAACCAATTGTATGGGAAAACATATTTGCAAATGATACCTCACACAAGGGTTTGATCTCCAAAATATATAAAGAACTCACATGCCAACACTCCAGGAAGACAAACAACCCAATTAGAAAAGGGCAAAGTACCTGAACTCACACTTCTCCAAGGAGGACATACAGATAATAAAATGATCTTGACATATGAAAGGATGCTCAACATCACTAACCATCAGAGAGATGCCAAAATAAAGCCACAATGAGATACAACTTCATACCTGTCAGGATGGCCATCATAAAAACATCAAGAAACAACAAATGTTGGAGAGGTTGTGGAGAAGAGGGAACCCTAGTGCATTGTTGGTAGAAATGCAGTCTAGTGCATCCACTGTTGAAAACATAATGGAATTTCCTCCGAAACCTAAAAATGGAGGTGCCTTTTGACCCAGCAATCCTACTGCTGAGATTATACCCCAATAATCCAGAAACGCCAATTCAAAAGAACCTATGCACCCCAATGTTCATAGCAGCAAAATTTACAATAGCCAAGTGCTGGAGGCAACCTAAGTGCCCATCAGTAAATGAGTGGGTAAATAAATATGGTGTATTTACACAATGGAATATTATACAGCAGAAAGAAAGAAGGAGCTACTATGCTTCATGACACCATGGATGGAACTGAAGAACATTATGCTAAGTGAAATAAGCCAGGTGGTGAAGGACAAATGCCATATGATCTCACCTATAAGCAGAACCTAGTCAATGAAAGAAACTAACAAGCAAAATATAACCAGAGACATTGAAATAAAAAACAAACTGACAGTTATGAGAAGGGAGTGGTGAAGGAAAATGGGGGGAAATAGGGGAAGGTCCATCAAGAAATATGTGTAAAGGACACATGGACAAAGCTACAGGAGGTAGGTTCCAGGGTGGGAGGTGGGGATCGGTGGCGGGGGGTTGCTCATGGTAGGGTGAAAATGGAGACAACTGTACCTGAAGAACAATAAAAAAATAATAACAAAAGGTAAACTAAAAAGAAAAAGCCACATCCTTATTAGAAGAATATTTTGTGGTATTTTCACTTGCCTTTGCCTCATCCCCTCCCTGGTATGGCAGAATCTTAGTCTGAAGGGGGTTGAAATCTCATTCCCCATTAGTCTCAAACCAGAGGAAGCAAAACCAATCTGATTTGCAATGTTCTAACCTGTCTGGACATTGCCTGAAGAACTGACCTCTGTTATACCTAATTGAGAACTCGGGCATGGTAAAGCAGCATAACTTAGATCTCAGACTGGAGAAAAGGATGGAAAATGATTAGTATCAGTCCCAAAATCAGGAAGAGAGTTATAGATTTGCAGATATCTGGGGCAAGAGAACACAGGTAAAGGCATATACTAGACCATTTAGGCCCATCAGGGGAAGATGGGGAGGCACAAACTCTTCGGGAAATTTAGATTTTCAAAAGCTATTGTGTATACAGTTGAATCAACAACCCACACATAGGCCCAGGCAAGATGCACAAAGTCTGTCTAGAAGGTATCCAGCCATGTAATATAAAAAAGATATTGAAAAGATGCAAGTTACAAGAAACATTGTACATATGACAATAACATTTCAGACCCTTTCAAATCAGGCACCTCGGGATCTCACACAGTTCTTGTAATCACCATCAGGTGCCCCATTGTATTTTCCTGAATTTCACCAACAGTCTGAAATCTCTTCCCTTTCAAAAATGATTTTAGTTTTGGGAAAATCCAGAAGTGGCAGAGTGCCAAATCTGGGTTGTAGGGGGCTGAGTCACCTGGGTGATTTGATGTTTTTCTGAAAAAAACTCTGCATGAAATGTGATGTGTGAGCAGGTGCATTGTTGTGATGAAACTGCTAATCAGCAGTTTCCCATAGCTGCGGGCTTTGGAATCATCTGAATAATTTCTTCAGAGGAATGGTCAAGCTTAACACAAAATTTGATGCAGTTTCATTGCTCTATTCACTCAGTTATTTTGAGTGCAATGGCCACACAGTACATATGCTCACTCAATGGCATCTACCACCCCCAGTGAACAGTACAGTGAAGTCATCATTGTTCATGCATGCACATTCCAGTCAACACTCTTGCTGCCAGGTTACATCAATGTTATTCACACCATTCTTGTTATATTAACAATGGCTGGGCTTCTTCTGGACAGACCTCATTTACGAAGAAAAGACCTGAGTATACCCTACATTCACTTGGAGCTTTTCCCGAGAGCCAAACCACACCCAGCCAATAAAATACAGGACTACAATAGCAGAGCCAGTCTGCATAAAATGGTAAAAGTGGCTTTTTCTTTCAATGCCTGACTTTCAACAGCGAGAAATTCACAGGCCATTCAATGAAATAGGAGAAAATAGGCCCATCAAAGAAACAAAATAATTGTTCAGAAACTCTCTCTGATGAAACATAGGCATTGACCATAGTAGACAAAGACATGTCTAAAATATTTTAGAAGACATGTCTTAAATATGCTCAAAGATCTAACGGGAAAATACATGAATGAACTGAGAATTTTAGCAAAGAGATAGAAATTGTAAAAAGGAAAAAGGAAACTCTAGAGCTAAAAATATAATAACTGAACTGAAAAAATCACTAGAGGGGTCAAGAGCATATGTGAATTGGCAAAAAAAAAAAAAACAGAAATTTAAAATAGAGCACTTGAAAATATCAAGTCTGAAGAGCAGAAAAAAAGAAGGAAGGCAAACCAAGTGTAAAGGACTTGTAGGACACCATCATATTGTCCAATACATGAATTATGAGGGTCTCAAAAAGAGGAAAGTGGAAAGGATAGAGATTATTTGAAGAAATCATAACCAGAACTTTCCAAAGTTGAAGAAAAATGGACATATAAATTCAAGAAGTTCAATGACCTCCAAGTAAAAGAAATCCAGAGACTCACAAACAAACATATTCTAATCAAAGTATCTTAAGACAAAAAAATTAGAAAACAGTGAAAGGACTTCCTGCAAGATGGTGGCATAAGTAAACATGCTACTTGCCTCCTACAACCACGTCAAAGTTATAACTAAACCCAGAACAACCATCACTCAGAAAGGCCTGAAATCTGGCTGAATGAAAGTTCTACAACTAGAAAATTAAAGAAGTCAAACTATGACTGGTAGGGGGGGCAGAGACAGAGAACTGGATGTTCCCACACTGATTTGTGGAAGATAAAAACTGAGAGGGATATCTGGACTGCAGAGGTCCTGCCTAAGGAGTGATGGGTTCCAATTCCACACCAGGTTCCCCAGCATAGGGTTCCAGTGCCAGCAAGGGAAATCCCCATAATTTCTGGCTCTAAAAACCAGCAGAGATTGAGATTGAGGGATATGAAGGGCTTCTGGAATCCCAGGTGATCCTCTTAAAGGGCCCATGCACAGATTTACCCAGACTCAGACCCTCTGAAATCCAGTGCTGGGAGAGCTGCTTTAAAGGCACCAGAGACATACAGGGAGGAAGTGAATTGTCTGGCATCAGGACAGAAGCTGGAGGGACAGCTTTCTCCCAGACAGAAGTGCTAGCAGGAGCAATTATTCCTTTGATGAGCCCTTGCCCCGTAGAGCTGGACAGCGGGCACCCTATCAGATTCCATCAATCTGACTCACACTGTTTGTGCCACTCTAGTGATTCCCTGAGGCCAGGCTGCATCCAACTTTCAGGCCCACCAAAGCTGTTTCCAGTGGCTTTTCCATATGAATGGCCTGCCTTGGCTCACATTTCACATTTTCCTAAAATCTCTCAAATAAATAGCATCTGGCCTCAATGAGCCCCACTCCTCTCCTTAAGTGGTTCCAGGTCCAGCACTAAAGCATCTGTCTTTGGTTCCCTGCTTGGCCTCATCTGGATAGCTCCAAGCCTAGCAGAGTAGTGGGTATCTGCAAGTCACTTTGCAGCACGAAGGTGTCTGTACCACCTGGGAGACCCCAGAGCCAATTCACTCAGTTTACAACTTCAGACCACATCAAAGCATTACCACCTAACCGCCTCCACAAGCAATACACTAACTAGGCAAATTCATCAGGCACCAGAGTCCTGCTGAAGTAAGTCCTATTCTGTGGGGTGGGCCATTGCACAGCTGATTCTCCACAGTGGTAAGGGGTTGGTGGTCAGTGGTCATAGCAAGTCCTTGCAGCTAATTGGCCTGGGTATATCCCTCCCATTGATGTGCCAATAGCAATCAAGGCTGAATTACAGAGAGTTTACGCAACCCATACAGTGAGCACACCTCGAGCACACAGTTTGGTTGATAGGTTAGGCTGTGTCAAGAGACCCTACAGGACGCTTACTACATTACACCACTCTAGCAAGCCTGGGAAACATTGCAGCTCTACCTAATACATAGAAACAAACAGCAAGCCTGCCAAAATGATGAGACAAAGAAACATGGCCCATATGAAAGAACAGAACAAAAATACAGAAAAAGAACTAAACACAAGGGAAACAAGCGAGCTACTAAATGCAAAGTTCAAAACACTGGTTACAAAGATGTTCAAGGAACTTAATGAGAACCTCAACAGCATAAAAAAGGACCAGTCAGAAATGAAAGATACACTCATTGAAATGAAGGATAACTTATAGGCTTCTTCAAGATGGAGGTGTAGGTAAATATGGCTCACTTCCTCACACGACCACATCAGTTTACAACTGAACTGTAGAATAACCAGCACTCAGAGCCATCAGAAATTGAGTTTAATGGAAGTCTGACAACTATAGGATTAAAGAAATCACATCCATCTAGACTGGCAGGAGAGGCAGAGATGTGAAACTGGCTGGTCCCACATCCATGTGCAGTGGATAAAAATTCAGGAAGGTTCTTTTGGTAGCAATGAACCCCAGCCCAATATTAGGCCTCACAGCCTAGGGTTCCATTGCCAGGAAGATAAGTCCCTATAATTTCTGGCTAAAAAACCCAGCAGGGATTGTATCAGCTGGAAAATCTCCTGGAGTCACAAGTAGTTCCTGTTAACATACCCACACACAAACTTACACAGACTTACTCTCTGTGAGCTCTAGCATCAGAGTAGCAGCTTGAAAGACACAGGTGGTATACATGGAGAAACTGAAGTTTCTGGAATAAGTCAAGAGTTGGGGGATAGCTTTGTCCCAGACAAAAAGGAGGGAAGGGGCCATTGTCACTTTTCTGAACCATCCCCTCCCCCCAGCAGAGAGTTACAGAGCTGACAGACAGATGCTATATCTGTGACTCCATCAACATGGATAACACTGTTTGCTCTGCCCTGGAGATACCATGATGCTGTCTCTCCCAACTTATAGACCTACCTAAGCTGTTAACAGTGGATTTTCCTTATGAGTGGATGGTCTTGGTTCATGCTTCATAACTCCTTAAATCCTCTCAAACAAGCAACAGCTGGCCTCAGTGAAATGCTAGGCCCCATACATCTTGCTAAGTGGCTCCAGGCCTGATGCTAGCAGCGCCCAGCTTTGGGTCAGAGTTGGGCTTCACTTGGAAACTTCAAAGGCCAGCAAAAGTGTCATCCATCTCAGATTGCTTTCTAGCTCATGTAGGGTGGCCCTGAAAAGAACACAAGTTGGGGCTGACCATGGCCTGCACCACCTAGGAAACCCCAGAGTCTGTGCACCCAGTGGACAGCTATAGACCACGTCTAGGCACCACTACCCTGTGCCTGCACAGTTGATCCTCCACAGGGTCAGTGGTCATAGCCAGCCCTTACAGATGACTGGCCTGGGTAAATCCCTCCCATTGATCTTCCAACGGAAGCCAAGACTCAACTACAAGAGGAGGGTGTATCAGCTCACATGACCCTGGTGTAACTGACTCAAAATTACACCTGAAGTATATAGGGAACCTATCCGTGTGGAATGGCAAATGTAGCCCAGCCCTATTGGAAAGTCCATAGGCATGTGTTGGTACGCAGGATGCCAAACCCACGGATCAGCTTTCCCATGGGAAATCAGGCCTGCCTTATACCTAGGCTGCTTTGAGGCTTGCTCTTGCTAAAACTCGCTCACCCTGAGTTGAAGTAGCAAATGCTCACTGCATATCTTTAAAGTAACTTCCTGAAGTCTGTGCTAATTCTTCCAAGGACAGAGTGTACCCAGACCAATTACTGTTATTCCCTTGCATTTGCAACATTTTTTTCCTAGTTAAGCTATAGGAAGTAATCAGTAACACCCTTTCCTTTGTTATTTGTAAAAAGTAATTACCTAAAGCAAACCTGAGCATAATGAATGAGAACCTTCTTTTATGTATGCTATTAGAAAGCCAATAAAAGCTTGTCAAGGCAAGGGTTAAAGCGCTCTCCCCACGAGAGAGTGGCTAAGGTGCTCTCCCTTTGGGAGAGTGGCCATTATGTCCCTTTTTCTCTGCAAGACTATGGTAGTCCATGTGAATTTGTTTTGTTTCATCCACAACACCATGGACACTGCTGGCCAGAGTCTGAATCAGAAGTACCCAGCTTGGGTGACAGGGGAGACTGTGCCACTGGACCCTACGGGACATCTACTATGTTAGGCCATGCTACCAAGACAGGGAGTCACAGAAGCTCTACCTATTACATAGAAACAAACACAGGGTGGTTGTCAAAATGAGGAGACTAAAAACATGGCCCAAATGAAAGAACAGATCAATACTCCAGAAAAAAAAACCTAAACAAAATGGAGATAGGCAATCTATTAGATGCAGAATTCAAAACACTGGCGTTATAAAGATTCTCAAGGAACTTAGTGAGGACCTCAAGGAGCTTAATGAGGACCTCAATAGCATAAAAAAGATCCAATCAGAAATGAATTATTCACTAATTGGGAATCAACAACTTAAAGGGAAACAACAGTAGAGTAGATAAATCCAAGAATCAAATTTATGAATTGGAACATAAAGAAGTACAAACAACCAATTAGAATAACAAGAAAAAGAATCCAAAAAAAAAAAAAGAAGATAGTGTAAGCAACCTCCAGGACAATTTCAAATATTCCAACATTTACATCACAGGAGCACTACAAGGAGAAGAGAAAGAGCAAGATATTGGAAACATATTTGAAAAAATGATGAGGGAAAACTTCCTTAATTTGAAGGAAATAGGCATGCATTTACAGGAAGCACAGAGAGTCTCAAAGAAGATGAATGCAAAGAGGTCCAACTTAAGACACATCATAATTAAAATGCCAAAGTTTAAAGATAAAGATAAAATCCTTTTTCTTCCTTTTAAATTGTTGTTAAAGTTCAGTTTTCTCCATTTTATGCCAATGCTCTCCCTTGCCCTACCAACCACCCACCTCCTACCCTCAGTCCTACACCCGTTTGGTTTGTCCATGTGTCATTCATACATATTCCTTGACAATCCTTCCTCATTTTCCCTTGTTATCCGCTCCTCCTCCCCTCTGGTTACTGTCAGTTTGTTCTTTATTTCGATGTCTCTGATTATATTTTGCTCGCTTGTTTGTTTTCTTTATTAGGTTCCACTTATAGGTGAGATCATATGGTATTTGTCTTTCACTGCCTGACTTATTTCACTTAGCATAATGCTCTCCAGATCCATCCATGCTGCCATGAAGGGTAGGAGCTCCTTCTTTCTTTCTACTGTGTAGTATTCCATTGTGTAAATGTATCATAATTTTTTTTATTCACTAATTTACTGATGGGCACCCAGGTCACTTCCAGCACATGGGTATTGTAAATTGCGCTGCTATGAATATTGGGGTGCATAGGTTCTTTTGCATTGGTGTTTCAGGATTCTTGGGGTATAATCCCATTTTCAGTTTTCTGAGGAAATTCCATACTGTTTTCCACACAGGCTGCACCAGTCTGCATTCCCACCGACGGTGTACTAGGTTTCCCTTTTCTCCGCAACCTCTCCAACATTTGTTGTTTGTTGATTTGTTTATGATGGCCATCCTGACAGGTGTGAAGTTGTATCTCATTGTGTTTTTTTCTTTGCATCACTCTGATGGCTAGTGATGTTGAACATCCTTTCATATGTGTCTGAGCCCTCCCTATATCCTCCTTGGAAAAGTGTCTGCTCAGGTCCTTTGCCCATATTTTAATTGGATTGTCCTCCAGGTGTGGAGTCATGTAAATTCTTTATATATTTTGGAAATCAAACCCTTGTGTGAGGTATCATTTGCAAATATGTTTTTCCATGCCACTGGTTTCCTTTTCATTTTGCTGATGTTTTCTTTAGCTGTGCAGAAGCTATTTATTTTGATGAAGTACCATTTATTTATTCTTTTAAGGAGAGAATCTTAAAAGAAGCAAGAGAAAAGAAGTTAACTACCTACAGGGGAGTTCCCATAAAACTACTATCTGATTTCTGAAAAGAAACTTTGCAAGCTAGAAAAGATTGACAAGAAGTATTCAAAGTCATGAAAAGTAGGCACCTGTAACCAACATTGCTCTAGTCAGCAAATTGTCATTTAGAATTGAAGGGCAGTTAAAGAGCTTCTAGACAAGAACAAAAAAACTAAAGGAGTTCATCATCACCAAACCATTATTATATGAAATGTTAAAGAAGCTTATTTAGAAAAAGAAAATAAAAACTATGAACAATAAAACATCAATACATACATATCTATTAATAATTAAATAAAAAACAAACTAAGAGAACAAGAACAAAGATAGAATCATGGATATGGAGAGCATATTGATGGTTGCCAGAAGGGAGAGGGTGTGGAGGAATAAGTGAAGAGGTGAGGAGATTAAGAAGTACAAATTGGTAGGTACAGAATAGGCATGAGGATGTAAAGTGCAATATAGAAAACAGAGTTGCCAAAGAAGTTATACACATGACACATGGACATGAATAAAGGTGTGGGGATTGCCTGAGAATGTATAGGGTGCTGTTTGGAGGGAGGAAAAGAAGGAAAAATTGGGACAACTGTAATAACATAATCAATAAAATATAATTAAAAAGAATAATTTACAGAAAATCAACAGTAGAGTAGATGAAGACATTAATCAAACTAGCAATCTACAATATCAGAAAGCCAAAAACAACCAATCAGAACAGTATAAAAAAATAATCCTAAAAAATGAAGGTAGTGTAAGGAGCCTCTGGGACAACTTTAAAGTGTGCCAATATTCACATCAAGGGGTTACCGGAGGGAGGAGAAAGCAAGAAATTGGAAATTGTATTTGAAAAAATAATGACAGAAAACTATGTTAACCTGGTGAAGGAAATAGGCATACAAGTCCAGGAAGTGCAAAGAGTCCCAAACAAGATGAATCCAAAGAGGGCCACTCTACAACAAATCATAATTAAAACATCAATGCTTAAAGACAAAGAGACAATGTTAAAAGCAGCAAGAAAAAAACAGTTACCTACAAGGGAGCTCCCATAAAACTGGCAGCTGATTTCTCAATGGAGACTTTATAAGCCAGATGGGTTTGGCAATAAATATTCAAAATGATGAAAAGCAAGAACCTACAACCAAGATCACTCTACCCAGAAAATATATCGCTTAGAATTAAAGAAGTGATAAGGATTTTCCCAGACAAGGAAATGCTACAGGAGCTCATCTGCACCAAACCAGTATTATATAAAATATTTAAAAGTCTTCTTTGAAAAAGGAAAATAAAGATAAAAATATGAACAATAAGCCCTGGCTGGTGTAGCTCAGTGGATTGAGCACGGGCCTGCAAACCAAAGGATCATGGTTTGATTCCCAGTCAGGGCACATGCCTGGGTTGTGGGCCAGTTCCCAGCGGGGGATGCACGAGAAGTAACCATACATTGATATTTCTCTCCTTCCCTTCCCCTCTAAAGATAAATAAATAAAATTTATAAATATGAACAATAAATATTTTTGAAAAATAAATATGAACAATAAATATTTATAATATTTATAAATATGAACAATAAAATGCAATAAATACATATCTATCAACAATTAAATCTAAAAATAAATAAACAAGCAGAATAGAAACAGACTCTAGATGCACAGAGCATTTTGATGGTTGTCAGTTGGGAAGGGAGACCTAGGGGTGGGTGAAAAAGGTAAAGGGATTAAGAAGCACAAATTGTTTTTATAGAATAGTCATGGGTATATAAAGTAGAACATAGGGAATATGCATATTGCCAATTATATTCTAATAACTATGTATGGTATCAGATTGGTATGAGATTTATCAGAATAATCATTTAGTAATTTATGTTATGTCTAATCACTGGACTGTACACATGAGACTAATATAATAATGTATGTCAGCTATAAATGAAAAATAAAAATGATTAAAAATGGAAAAAACTATTAAATTAAGTCAAATAATCCCAAACCTGAAAGAAAAAAGGAAAAAAAAAACAGTGAAAACAGTAAAAGAAAATGAGTCATCTCATGAGCAAGTAATCTTCAATTACTTCAGTGGACCCCTCAGAGGAAATAAACAAACAAACAAAACCTTGGATGCCAAAGGCAGTGGGATAATATTTTTAGAGTATAAAATGAAAGATAAAAATCTGACAGTCAAAAATGCTATGGCCAGCAACACTGTCCTTCAAAGGAGATGTGAAGTTTAAGACATCCCTAAATAAACAGAAGTTTAGGGAGTTCATTACCATCAGCCCTGTCCTATGAGAAATACTTCTGGAAGTCCTTTAGGTTGAAATAACTCTACACAGAAACTCATTGCATATGAGGACATAATGATCTCTGGTAAAGGTAGATATATAGGTAAATACAACTCCCTAACTGATTAAGTTCAGCATTACCTTGAAACCTAAGGTGGGGAAAATCCCTATGTTAAATTAGAGAATACACTGTTTTCCATGATGGATACTGATATAAAGATCCTGAACAAAATATCAGTATACTGACTTTAGCAGCATATTAAAAAGGTTATTCATCATAACCAAGTGTGATTTATTCCCAGAATTCAAAGATGTTTAAACATATGCAACTCAATCAATGTAATACACATCATTACCAGATTGAAGAGGAAAAAAAAACAGTGACCTCAAATGATGCTAAAATGTTTTTTTGACAAAATTCAATACTTTCATGATAAAACCACTCAACAAACTAGGAATGAAAGTAAACTGCCCCAACATGATAGAGGCCATATATGAAAAACCTAAAGCTAACATCACAGTCAATAGCGATAGACTAAAATCTTTCCCTCTAAGATTAAGAATAAGGCAAAGATGCCTATTTTTTGCCACATTTGTGTAAAAAATCCTACCATGTGGTTGAACTTTAAAGACAATATGCTAAGTGAAATAGGCCATATGCCAAAGTAAAAATATTATATATGTACCACTTATATAAGTCACCTAAGAATAGCCGAATTCATAGGGACTGAAAGTAGAAGAGTGATTACTTACCAGGGGGCTCATTGAGGAGGGTAGAATGGTGCATTATTGTTTAATGGATATATTGTTTCAGTTTGGGATGAGGAAACATTCTGGATAAGGATACTGGTGATGGTGATGGTTGCACAACAACATAAATGCAAGTTAATTGCACACTTAAAATGGTTAACATTATAAATTTTATATTGTGTCTATTTTACCAGATTAAAATAAAAGGACTTCTATATCATAATGGTGGCAGTCTCCAAATTTACACACATTTGGACCTGGTGATGGTACAAAGCCAGCATGTTTTGGGGCAGGAGAAATTAATCTGGCTGGCTAATCTCACCCTAAAAAATTAGCTGAGTCAGCCAACAGATAGACAATTTTAATTATGATTCAAGTAATTAACGTGACATGTAGGGTAATGTTAAGGTGCCAAGCACTATTGTTTTTGGTGGTGGGAAAGCCAAGTCAGGTCTCCATCCAACACTCAGGATATGGGCAATTGCCTCTACTTCTCATGATAATAGTGCAACAAAATTTCATAGAGTTTAAGGTACCAGATACATGGACTGTAATTTAGTATAAGCTTAAATTATAATGAGCAATTTAAATGCTAGGCAAAAAAATAACTGAAATTGAAGCCCAACTATGTATATTGAGCCAACTGAGAAGCTAGGCATTGGGGATAGTAAGTGTCAGAGATTCAGAAAGTTGGAGGCTATTGGATACCAAAGCATAGCAGACACTCAATTTTGGGCAACAAGACTTTAAGCCCCAAGCTAAGAACTTTGCTGAATTTTCTGCCTTGGTCAAGTTTGGGTTCAGGTCTGGAGTGGGCCTGGAACCGTGGACTCATATCAATATCAGTACCAATTGTATACCAATACCAATTGTATCAATACATGAGTATTCAACTGGTGTCTTTATAGAAATGCCTGGAGATGCCAAAAATATGGGAGTAAGATAGAATTGAAAGATTGACTTGACAGGATGCTTTTAAACTGTCAGGAACCTACAGAAACTTAGCAGTTAGAAGAATGTGCCAATGAACAGCCCAGAGAGGCTAGATAACTATCTAAGAGTGATCCTAAATAATGAGCTTTTCACTCATTTGCTGTACAAGTCCAGAAGTTTGCCCCGATGGGGATGAATGAGCACAACGTATCTAATTGACTATATTACTCTGTGGTAATATTTGGTGATTTTTTTCAAATATCAAAACAGGTACTTATATAATACTTATATATATATATATTACACACATGCAATCATCCAGATTTTTGAAAATACAAATATTTTGTAGATTCATTGCATTTCTCCATTTTTGAAACAGATGGGTTAAATTAAAGACAAGTACATAATAAAATTAATAAAGTAACATATGCTTAATGGCATATGTAATGCAAGTTTCATAACATTCTGATAGAAAATATTTTGGTGAAAAAGAATTTGAAACACTTGATAAACTTGGAGTTTAGAAAGTGAAAAGAGTTACATCTAGTGAAACCAACAATCTAAATTATGATATGTGCAACTTCACTACATCGAAATTTTCAAAGATATGTTATTACATTTTTATATTGTTTTCTTTTTAAATTTTTTAATTTTAATTGTTCAAGTACAGTTTTCTGTCTTTTTTTACAATTCTTTATTTTAATTGTTGTCCAAGTACAGTTTTCTGTCTTTTACTCCCATCCCTGCCCACCCACCCAGTCCTCCCCGCTCCCTCCCATTTCCATCCCCCCTAGTATTTGTCCACGTGTCTTTTGTACTTGTTCATGTAAACCCTTCCCTTTTTCCCCTGAAATTCCATCCCCTCTACCCTCTGGTCACTGTCAGCCTATTTTCTATTGCAATATCTATGGTTATGTTTTGTTTGCTTGTTTGTTTAGTTGTTTAGGTTCCGGTTAAAGGTGAGATCATATGCTATTTGTCTTTCACCATCTGGCTTATTTCACTCAGCATAATGATTTCCAG
This sequence comes from Carollia perspicillata, assembly GCA_004027735.1. Classification (NCBI taxonomy): domain Eukaryota; kingdom Metazoa; phylum Chordata; class Mammalia; order Chiroptera; family Phyllostomidae; genus Carollia; species Carollia perspicillata. The sequence continues at coordinate 33,154 of PVKM010010449.1, forward strand.
TTCCATCCATGCTGTTACAAAGGGTAGGCACTCCTTCTTTCTCTCTGCTGCATATAATTCCTTGTGTAAATGTACCATAGTTTTTTGATCCATTCATTTACTGATGGGCACCTAGGTTGCTTCCAACACTTGGCTATTGCAAATCGTGCTACTATGAATATGGGGGTGCATAGGTTCTTTTGGATTGGTGTTTCAGGGTTCTTAGGGTATAAGCCTAGCAGTGGAATTGCTGGATCAAAAGGCAGATCTATTTTTAGTTTTCTGAGAAAATTCTATACCATTTTCCATAGTGATTGTACCAGTCTGCAATCCCATCAACAGTGAACTAGGGAACCTTTTCTCCACAACCTCTCCAACACTTGTTGTTTGTTGCTTTGTTTACGATGGTCATTCTGACCAGTGAGAAGTGGTATCCCATTGTAGTTTTAATTTGCATCTCTCTGATAGCTATCAGTATTGAGCATCTTTTCATGTGTCTCTGGATCCTCTGTATGTCCTCATTGAAGAAGTGTCTATTCAAGTCCTTTGCCCACTTTTTAATTGGGTTGCTTGTCTTCTTAGAGTGGAGTTGTGTAAGTTCTTTGTATGTTTTGAAGATTAAACCCTTGTCTGAGGTATCATTGGCAAACATGTTTTCCCATACAGTTCGTCTCTTTTTATTTTAATACTGTTTTCCCTTAGGCATGCAGAAGCTTTTTATTTTGATGAGATCCCATTTGTTTATTCCTTTCTTCATGTCCCTTGTTCTAGGGAACATACCAGTAAAAATGTTTATGCATGAAATATTTCAGATTTTCCTGCCTGTGTTCTCCTCTAGAATTTTAATGGTGTCACAGCTTATATTTAAGTCTTTTATCCACCTTAAATTTATTTTTGTGTATGGTGTAAGTTGGTGCTCGAGTTTCATTTTTTTTTCACATAGCTGTCCAGTTCTTCCAACACCATTTGTTGAAGAGACTATTTTTACTCCATTTTATGGTGTTGCCCCTTTGTCGAATATTTACTGCCTGTAGTGACTTGGGTTTATTTCTGGGCTCTCTGTTCTGTTCCATTGTTCTATGTGCCTGTTTTTATGCCAGTACCAGGCTATTTTGATTATAGTGACCTTGTAATACAGTTTGGTATCAGCTATTGCAATCCCTCCTACATTGTTTTTCTTCCTCAAAATTGCAGCTGCTATTCGGGGTCGTTTATGGTTCCATATAAACTTTTGAAGTGTTTGTTCTATGCCTTTGAAATATGCCATTGGTACTTTAAAAGGTATTGCATTGAATCTGTAAATTGCTTTGGGTAGTATGGACATTTTAATGATGTTAATTTTTCTGACCCATGAACATGATATATGTTTCCATTTGTGTGTTCCTTGATTTCTTTCTTCAGTGTTGTGTAGTTTTCTGCATATGGGTCTTTTACCTCTTTGGTTAGGTTTACTCCTAGGTATTTTGTTTTTCTTTTTGTTATATTGAATTGGATTTGTTTCTTGATTTCTACTTCTGCTGTTTCATTGTTGGTATACAAAAATGCCTTTGATTTCTGGATATTGACTTTGTATCCCGCTGTTTTGCCGAACTCATTTACTAAGTCTAGCAGTTTTTGGGTAGAGTCTATAGGATTTTCCATGTACACTACCATGTCATCTGCAAACAGTGACAGTTTTGTTTCCTCCATTCTGATTTGAATGCCTTTATTTCCTTTTCTTGTCTGATTGCTGTGGTTAAAACTTCCAATACTATATTGAATAGAAGTGGTGAAAG